>CM077262.1:4849115-5044115 GCA_039654775.1 Spinibarbus caldwelli | reverse complement strand
TATCTATCTATCTATCTATGCCTCAATCCTTCATTCGTTCTATCATTCAGTCATTCTATCTATCTATCTATCTATCTATCTATCTATCTATCTATCTATCTATCTATCTATCTATCTGTCTGTCTATCTGTCTATCTGTCATTCTACCTATTGTTTGTTCTGCCGTTCAATCTATCATTCTATCTGTCGTTCTATCTATCATTCTATCTATTGTTCTATCTATCATTCTATCTATTGTTCTATCTATCATTCTATCTATCGTTCTGTCTATCATTCCATCTGCTGTTCTATCTATCTATCGTTCCATGTCGTTCTGTTTATCTACAGTATTATATCAAAGGACACAAATAGTTACAAACAGAAACACATTCCTGTATTTTCTTTATTTTGCTCTTTCTCTTGTTCTATAAGAAACAGTGATTGTTATGGCAGCTGCTAGTCTGCTCTGATCTGTCTGACCTTCATACTTTTAACAGCCTGTATCAGAACCCAGCTGAAGACTCTTGCTGAAGACTCTAGGTTGCAAACACAGGTGTTGTCGGTCGGTTTCTCAGCCGAGGTGACAGAGGAACTGGAGAGGATCAGCGATCAGTCTGACCTTCTCACCTTGAGCATGACTGAGCACTGATGCTCCGTAATCCTCTCTGGATGAATAACGTCCGCTAAGTCCAAGTGACTGAATAAGACTTGATAAACCGAGTGCTGGCTTTAAAGATGCAAGACTGAATATTTTCAACCCGTTTATCTGACATCTCTCAGTCATACCTGACTCAAGATTTACAACATGCAAATTCTATCTATCTATCTATCTATCTATCTATCTATCTATCTATCTATCTATCTATCTATCTATCTATCTATCTATCTAAACTACTATTAAGCTCTATTTCCTGCAGGGATGCTTTCACATTCATGAAACCACATTTCCCCTTAACAAATCTCACGGCACCTTTTCCTAGATAAAACAAATTCTTTCCAGCGTCTTTATACCTGCGTCTCTGGAGATTGAGCCCCACACTGAGCTATTGCTGCTGAACGCTTCAAATGCTAAAACGTCATGCTGTTGGTGAAGCAGTAAAATATGAAGTGCTGAGATGTCAAGAGGAAGAAGAGTGTTTACCGTCTTTCATTTGGGTTTCGGATCGTTCCATCACTCACTAAGGGTTCAGTTTGTAAAATAGACGTTTTAGTTGCGAGTAATTGTTAAGCTGTTGCTGATTGAACACCACTGCATAGCAACAGGCTAAAATTCACTCAGAACAGCTAGGCCAGTAAAAACACTGTTAAAGATTGAGCAATATATGATGCTTAAGACATCAGCACTAGATATTCTTGATGAAAGTCTTAAGTGTGAAAGAGGACGGTCGGCTATTTATATTACACAAGCGTCGTGCTTTCTTCTTTCTGAATATTTTGTTTTGTTCAGACAATTATCTGACACGACAGTTTCTCCTCCCGCGAGGCTTCGCATTCTTGTCAGAAAAGACAGTGCGGAGAGGAAGACTGCGACTCTCTTTCATTTTAACCCTGTCTCTCTCTCTCTCTCTCTCTCTCATTACTGTTTGGATTATGGATTTTCATATCATGGGAGAGTTTCCTTTGAAGGCCCCTGCAGCGGTGCTGCTGTACAGTAAGTGGGTTGCGTGTTTCTCTTCTCCATCATCCTTTTCTCCTTTTCTCTTCCTCGTTCTCTCTTTTCCCGGACATTTTTGAAGTCACTGGCTGTTAAACGCCTCTGGAGTCATGCGAGTATTGTTAAACGCCTAGACCTCTTGCATATACCTCACACACACATGCTCAAAAAAAAAAACTCTTCATGCTCTGAGGTCATGATGTAGGCACTCAAATCTCTCCATTCAGACTTTCATATGATGTAGGACGGCTGCTGTCCTGCTTCTCTCTGTTTCTCTGTGTCTCCTTCTCTGTCTAGTAAAATGAGAACATAGGAGCGTGTTTTTGAGTGAGCAATAGTATAATTAGCACTGTTGCACTGGCATTTGAAATCTTCAAGTGTTAGGTGCCAAATGTCTCTGATTGAACAGTCATTGTTAGTCCACAAAGAACAAAATCATGTTTTTAAGGTACGATATTGACATTGTGAATAACTGGGGATAATAATCACTGGGTTAGATTTTTCTCTGAGTTCTCTCGATCTGTGAAATAATTGGTATTTATTACTTTTAGGAAGAAACTCTAGGCACAAGGTCTAAACCACATGGCTTTTTTTTTCTGCATAACTCTTCACAAAGACGGCTGCAACATGTTGAGTTTTTTCCCCTGAACATGTATATAGAAATGAATTGTGTTTGGTAGCCTTTTATTTTAGTTACTTGGCCTCTATCTGTCTAAAACTGTTTTCAGAACTGTGGTTTGCCTGTTTTTTCCCCCCTGAAATAGAGACTAAGCTGTTACAATGCTGCATTTTCTCCTTTTTTGGTTTTTACATAATTCAAATTGGACCAGAATTTCTGTTTGTGATCTCATTGTTTATGTTCCTAAAAGCATTTCCGAATTTCAAGATTGAGAGACAATGGCTCTGTGGGCTAAATATGACTTTCTTTCTGTTAATTACGAGAACAAACAATACAGGAATGCTAAATAGTTGCTAAAAAGCAATTTTAGAGCAAGAGACATGGTTATTATGAATTATAATGAACCGTAGAATGTGGTCCAAAGATCCATCAGGAATACTCATCGTTATCATCCAGTTCCTGTAAGGATATTTCATGTTCATAGAGATATTTGGCTGGATATTTTTATGATGAGTTGGATTTCATTCCTACCAAAAGTGAACCGTTTGCTTGCAGCGAAATATTTTTTTTTGGTAATTCCTTACTGGCCAAAGCTGTTCAGACTGAATTTCAGTATGTTGCTTTGTGTTTGCTAGGGTGTTTCAGATGGTTCCTTCATCTAAAAACGCACCATTCTCACCAAAACCGATTCAGAGTGTTGCAACTAAATCATTTTGAAAGTGAAATTCACTGCATTTCAACAAAGTTGTGTTATGCGACAACCTACTTGCTACGCAATAAGCAGTGTTGGGGAGCAACTAGTTACATGTACAGTAATGACGTTATGTAATTTAGACAGGCCAGGGTCTACGGGGGTGTTAGAGGGTGATAAGCAGCCTCAAACTAAATCAATAGCACCCTCAGTTAAAGCTGCAATAATAAAGCATTTCATTGCAGATTTGGGAAACTATCTAGTGCGTTATGGTTTGCGCTCTGGAGATTGGTTTCTATTTCAACATGTTTTGCAGCGTTGACCAGTGTAGCCAATCACAGACATATCTGTTGATTTCTTGAGCGCAACAGCCAATCAGAGGCATTTAAGTTAGAATCCACTCACTGCTCAAATCGCAGGAGTTTGTTCAGGTATTGTGTTCAACACGAATCATTTCATCATGTCATCATCATCAACTGTAGACTTATATCAGAAATCTTCCAGCTTTGTGGACGTTTACACAAAGACCAGTCACTCTTATAATTATATAATATATTATAGTTATAGTCAGGTGGCTATAATTGCACAGGAAATTGAGAGGCCACTCAGCATTTGACCACTGGATTTACAAAAAATCATTTCAATTTTAAGAAGTTGTTTTCTTAACGTCAACACTGCATCAACTAGAAAAAACTTTCTTTAGAAAGCTTTTGTCTTTCAAACACATTAAAATGCACAAATTCATGTTATTTCTTATTTACATGTAATGCAGGGATTACCAAACTTTTTTGGTATATATTTGTAACCTTTTTAATATATTTTCTTTCTCTTTGTATTTATATATCAATATGGTAAACGATTATCCTATTTAAGCTAGTGCTGTCAAACGATTAATCACGCTTAATCGCATCCAAAATCAAAGTTTTTGTTTACATAATATATGTGTGTGTGTGATGTATATATTTATTATGTATATATAAATACATACACATACAGTAAATATTTATATGTATATATTTACATTCATATAATTTATATTATATATAAATATATTTAATGTAAAAACATAACGTGTGTGTATTTATATATACATAATAAGTATACACAGTACACACATATTACGTAAACAAAAACTTTGATTTTGGATGCAATTAATCTCGATTAATTGCGATTAATCGCAATTAATCGTTTGACAGCACTAATTTAAATCAATGTGATAAACAAGTGAGGTCAAAAGTAATCAAAAAGTAGTCTGATTATGCTATCAAAAATGTGTAATGTAATGGATTATGTTACTAACTACAGTTTTTGTCATGTAATTTGGAATCAGTAACCGATTACAATTGGTAAGTAATCTACGCAGCACTGGTCTCTATACAGTCTTTTTTCAGCCAAAACTGCATTGATGGCTACAGGTTAATGTGCATGCATATTTAATCAGATTTGGTCTTCTGGACATGTTTGTGATTCTTTCACACAACATCTGTAACCCCATATGTTGGTTTTGACATCAATATGCATGCTGACGGTTTTACATGCATGCTTACAGATAAAAGTGTTGCAGTTGCTGCAAGCAGCCATTAAATCTGCTTTTCATTATCGCTAGATGACACTGAGGTCAGTGTAACATGTTTTACTGCTGATGAACCATGCAGATAGGATGGTTATTCATTTAAGACACGTCCTCCGACACCCGGCGGTGCTCCTCACGAGGGGACTGACCCTGAGAATGGCTACATTAGTGTCAATCCTCAATCTCTGACCATTTAGAGCCTCCTGTGGGCGGTCTGTCACAAGGTCAAAGGTTAAACAGAATCCCATCTCCGTCGAGAGACTCCTGAGAGACAGAGTGAGAGATGTTAATTAAAACGTAGTGGCGAGGGGTCAGATTTTGTGCCTCATTTAAATCTACTGGTGTTAAATCTCTGTCCACTGACGATTTTCGTGATATGGGTTTCTCCTCGTGGCGAAATTAATTAACATTCAGCCGTCGCTGTGATGATTTAATGTTCATACTTATAATTAGATGGTTTCCTCATTATTTTTCCAAAGTAACATGCCTGTTCGGTGTGTGCGTAATAAGTTGTGCGCTGGATAACAAGCAGGACGAGTTGGAGTTTTATTCCACCTTCCACTTTAGCATGTCCCGCTGGTTTATCTGCTAATGCTGATTAGTATCTAATCAGACACTCACCTTCCAGCAGGTGTTTCATGTACTCTGAAATATCAGCCTCAAGTTATGATTGCTTGTTCATTTCCTCTATGACATCATCACTTCAGTATCATGATATCTTTAATTTGGGATCATGCATATCTTGCGCCCTAATTTCCTGTGAGGAACTTGTGAACTGCACTGCAAAGAGTGATTTTGTCTTGTTTTCCAGTACAAATATCTTAACATTTTTAAATCAAGAAACATACACTTGAGAAGCAAAATGACATATTATCAAAATTATTATTAATATACAGTACATATATATATTATCAAAATGTGTATGCTTAAAAACAAGAAAAATATCAGCCAATGCGGTAAGAAAAATAAACATATAAAAGTTATAAAATCAATAAAAAAATAAACAAATAAAGTTTGTTTATTTATTTCTTATTTAATTTTTTCTTGAATACTATGATATTTGTACTGGAAAGCAAGATTCTTTTTAATAAAGAATTCTGACAAAAATGTGACCCTGGAGCACAAAACCAGTCTTAAGTAGCACGGGTATATTTGTAGCAATAGCCAACAATACACTGTATGGGTCAAAATTATAGATTTTTCTTTTATGCCAAAAATCATTAGGATATTAAGTAAAGATCATGTTCCATGAAGATATTTTGTAAATTTCCTACCGTAAATATATCAAAACTTAATTTTTGATTAGTAATATGCATTGCAAAGAAATTCATTTGGACAACTTTAAAGTTGATTTTCTCTTTTTTTATTTTTTATTTTTTTGCACCCTCAGATTCTAGATTTTCAAATAGTTGTATCTCGGCCAAATATTGTCCTATCCTAGCAAACCATACATCAATGGAAAGCTTATTTATTCAGCTGATTTATGGTGATGTGTAAATCTCAATTTAAAAAAACTGACCCTGATGACTGGTATTGTGGTCCAGGGTCACAAATATGAAGCAGCATACCATTTTCAACATTGATTATAATCAGAAATGTTTCCTGAGGTGCAAATCAGCATATTAGAATGATTTCTGAAGGATCATGTGACACCGAAGTAATGATGCTGAAAATTCAGCTTTGCATTGCTGGAATAAATCACATTTTTAAATATATTCAAATAGATAACAGTTATTTTAAATTGCAATAATATTTCACAATATTACTGTTTTTACTGTATTTTTATCAAATAAATGCAGCCTTGGTGAGCAGAAGAGACTTCTTTAAAAAATATTTGAACATTTTACTAATCGCACACTTCGAACAGTAGTGTAGAATCACATCTAACTGCACATGCTTTTTTTTTGTAAATGAGACCCTTAGACTTTATTTTTCATTTGCTAAAAACATTTTCTCCCTGATTCATGTGATTTCATCAGTTTCTCATCTGATGGTAGGAAATCCCTGCTAGTGGAGCCTGATAACAGATCATGAGATTCGCTGCTGGGGTGCAGATGTTATAACAGCATAGTAAATTGCTGTCAAACAGTGCTAGGCTTCTCATATGTTCTCTGATTTTTTTTCATTTTCATTCTCTGGTTAGGGGGTCTTTAGATGAACTTCTCTATTACTGTGTGCTGCTGGACTGGTTATTGAAGTCCAGCGCAGACCAGACTGCTTTATTAAACACCTGTAGATGATGGATCATCTCTTTTATATTTGTGCATTATGATATCATATTATTAAACTCAGCATGAATAATCCTTATTATTGCCTCTTTCTTTCTTTCTTTCTTTCTTTCTTTCTTTCTTTCTTTCTTTCTTTCTTTCTTTCATTCTTATCTCATCAGGTTTGCTCACTCTATGGCACACAAACGGTGTGTACAGTGTCCATGACAGTGTTTAACAGCGAGGTCACCGTCACCATGAGTGATGACCTCTGTTATCTTCCACGGAGGTCATAATCAGAAGCACTGGACACGCCCCCCATACGGTCAAGGATTCTGGGGCGTTTCTTATCACGCTCTAAGATTACAATCATGCCTGAAACAGGACTAGAAAAGAAATCAATATCATTTTTCTCATATTGGATCCATTTTTTTATTGATTTAATTTTATATATTTATTTTTATTTGTTTATATGCTTTCCTTCAGTTAAATTAACAAGCAAGTTGCCTAAATAATTGATTTCTTAATTTTTCCCCCAATTGATACAGTGTACAGATTATTTCCAGAATTCGTTCATATAATTTCCTATCGTTAAATAAGCAAAACTGATTTCTTTAATTGTCATAGATGCATTATACAGATTATTTCCAGAAATATTATATCATTATTTGTTATATTTACTTACTTTTTATTCATTTGTGTAATTTCTTACAGTTAAATGAATAAGCAAGTTGTCTAAATAATTGCAATGATACAATATACAGATTATTTCCAAAAGTATTATATTATATTATATCATAATTAATTTATTTGTTGCATTTACTTACTTTTTATTCATTTGTATAATTTCCTGCAGTTAAGTTAATAAACACACTTGTCTAAATAATTGATTTCTTCAATTTTTTACTTATGCAATGTACAGATTATTTCCAAAAGTATTATATTATATTCTTGTACATTTATTTTTTATTATATTATAATTTTATTAATTTATTATATTTATTTAATTGTTCATTCATTTATATAATTTCCTAAAGTTAAATTAATAAGAAATTTATTTAAATAAATGATTTTTTAATTTGAAATGCTACTTATATAAAATAGTATTTAATTATATATATATATATTTAATTGTATTTAATAAATTAATAAATAATTTTCAATTTATGGACCACTTTGTATGAGCCCCAAAATCTTACTTGTGCTTCACTTTTTCCATTATTTTTCACCCAGCTTTCATCACCTCTCATCTGTTTCTGACACTAAACGAAGGATCATTAATCTCCAGGCCACTTTACTGACTCCCCCCAGGCGAGAATTCCCAGAATCCCCCGACACTTGTGGCCGATTGTTCATACCTGCTTAGAAGCGTCCGGGGTCAAATACCTGTCACGCCACACTTGCTTTATGTGTCTGTCTGAGGAGTGTTAAAATTGGGCAGTAATCAATCTTTGTGCACTCTGTCACACACAAACACATGGGTGATGATCACTAGTCAAGTTATTTGTCATTATAGATGATTTCATGATATCTGCGGTCATAACCAAGGACAGAGAATAAGCAAAGAGAGAATAGAACTATTCTAGCTTTCTAATAAACTTGTCATTAGCCATACAAATATTGTTGGCTCTGGTTATGTTACCTGCTAAATGCAAATGTAAAACTGCAAGCCCTGATTGGTTCTTTGAGGGTTCTGCTAGCTGCTGATTGGTTGTCACAACTGGTATTAAAATGAGCCTAAAGGTTAAAGTGTGTGACTTTTTAATGTTTAAATACTTGAATTCTTAGAATGAGTTTAAATGTTGTGCTGCTTTTAACTTTGCTCTTTTAAAGGAATAACATGTCAACCTCTGTCTCAACCACTGCTGTGAATGTACGACTACCAAAAATAATATTTATCTGAACATTGGCAGATGTTGGCATGCAGGGCACAAGAGCTGATATAGGAAGCCTGTTTGGAAATAATTATTATCATTATGTTTGGTGCAGCCAGTGGCACAGAAATTACATACTTCAGCTTTGATGGAAGTTTCTGGTGGCCATCCAGGCGTAATTGTTCCTGTCAGTCCTGGAAGTTTTTTTTTTTTTTTTTTATAGTTATGATACACCTTGAAAACCTGCTCTCTTCTTGTCTTTGTCTGTAGCTAAAATGGAAATCTTTGTATCAGTTTCAGGTAAGAAATATCTTGCTTTATGTATTATTTGTTTGCATTTATTTCACAATTACATTGCAAGTATCACTATTGTGATTGCTTATATAGAGTTTTTTTTATTATTATTAACTAAAAACTAAAAAAAAAACACAACAAAACTAAAAAAAAAAAGTGTTACTTTAACTGAAATAAAATTTATATAAAAAATAACTTCAGCTAGTTGTTAAGGCAACATTTCTCATTTTTATTTAGTTTATCTTGATGAACTAAAATAACAAACTGAAATAAATTCATAAAAACTACAAAATATAGACATATTTACAATAAAAAACTAATAAAAATGGCAAAAATGCAACAAAATGACTAAATCTTTATCTAAAACAAAAAATAAAAACCTTTCCAAAATATTAATAAATACTATTGTATAATAGTATCTCGATACTAAAATAAAACTGAACCATAAATTTGAACCGTAATTCATTTCCCGCTGTTTATGCCACAGACATGAATCATACTTAACATTCATGCATTTGGCAGGCACTTTTATCAAATCATGCACATTTTCTTCAAAATGATGCAAGAAATGGCTTAAAAGCACAAGGTCTCAAGATGTTTTGAAATGTTTAAAACCATGAGACACAATCAGTGGGATGAAAAAAAAAAAACCTTCACATATGGTAGAAAAACACAAGAAAATCAGCACGTTTTTGCATTTTACAGCAATCCCCGGCTTTGGGATTCCAGAGGCAAGGACCACATTGTCTTCAAGAGGAACAAAAACTAGTTTATTTTACCTAGAATTAAGTTCTAATTGTACTTGCGTATTATACACTTCTACAGCATTTACTGCCTAATAATACAAGTGCCTTCTATAGCAGGTGTATTGTTTACTTGACTCCATCCCAGTTGTTGGTTTCTTCCAAGCAGCTCGCGTTATGATTAAATGATCTGTAATTAGCATTAAATGTATTAAATGTTAAGTAGAGCTGTGTCTGGTTGTATTGTGTGCTCACCTCACATTGCTTGTCACTGTCCTTGCCTTCTGGTGGGAAAAAGTGTGTTAGCCCAGCTGGGAAGACTATTGACACACTGACAGACATGACTTGTGTCCCTAGAAAGTTCAGTCATAGTGCTCTCAGCATCAGGCCATATATAATGAGATGGAAGTGTATTTTTGAGTGCTAACTTTTCTACTTAAGCTATCTACTTCATGATGTTATTTTCAGCTTTTGGGCATTATATCTCTTTAGAAGACTTGGTGCACAAGTGCACAACATAGTGCACAAGTTGTATGGACTACTTGCTTTTTAATGTAAATGTACCTGAAAATGTTCTCAATTTGTTTTAACTTGTGGCTATGCTGATTTGTAATATTCAAATATAATTTAATGCTGCAAGAGACCCAATCACACTCTCATTGGTCAGTTGCTGTAGTCTCCGCCCACTTGTCCATCTCATTAATTACAGCTGCTCTGGTGTAGAGGAGGTTTAAAGCTCTTGTGGTAGATCAGCATATGATGGACTCTGTGACTATCTGTGGATTAATCCATTCCTCTCACTCTCTGAAACGCTTTCTCCATCTGTATTTCCTCCCAGCGGTATGCTAATATAATGTTTTCTCCTTTGATCTCCCATCTCTTCTGTGGGTTTTGTTGTTTTGGGTGTCTTTATTAGTTTGGGCCTCTATTTTGGGCTCCTCGGTGGGTGTTGAGTCTCCACAACACCTATGAAAAAAATTGTTTTTCTTTTGAGTTGTTTTGTTGCCAGTTTCTGTAACCAGATTTATTTTTTAATTTAACTTTTTTAAGCTGCAAACTGTGACAAAAAGGGAAGGTAATATTTTATATTTATAATAATATTTTTTTTTATTTTTATGTATGTAGCTTTAGTATTTATTTATTAAATTGTTTTGTTTTATTTATTTAGTAGCCTATTTATTTTAGTTTTATGTATTTATGTATTTATTATCAATTGAATATGTTTTAATAAGGTTTAATTACAATTTTAATAAGTTAGTTTTAAGATATTTTCTTTTTGATTTAGTTGTTTGTTTATATTTATTTTATTTGTTTGTCTTAGTTTTTGTATTTTTTTGGTTATTTAGTTAGTTATTTAATTAGTAGTTCATATATGTATTAATTTTTAATAGTGTTCACTTTTTTCAGTTAATTGCCTTTTAATAAATTAATTAATTTATATTTTAGTTATTTACTTTATTTTTTAGTTGTTTGTTTATTTATTTATTTTTATTTATTTGGTTAGTTATTTAATTAGTACTTTATTTTATTGCTGGGCAATGATTAATCGTGATTAACCGGATCCAAAATAAAAGTTTTGTGTACATAAAATATGTGTGTGTACTGTGTATATTTATTATTTATATATAAATACACACATGCATATATGTATTTAAGAAAAATGTTATGTTTATATATTAAATATATTTGTATATAATATAAATTATATGAATATAAATATACATGTAAATACACGTAAATATTTTCAAAATATATACTGTATGTGTGTGTGTCTTTATATATACATAATAAATATACACAGTACACACACATATATTATATAAACAAAAATCGTGATTAATTGTTGCCCAGCACTACTTTATTAATATATTTATTATTTATTTATTTTTTTTTAAATTTCAGTTAATCATCTCTTTTTTTGGGGGCAGTACATAGTCCTGGTGTTAAAATAAAATTATATATTATTCATTATTATTATTATTGCAAATAATTTTGTTGCTCTGTGTTCCTATTTTTTAATTAGTTAAGCACTCACATTAACTGTGTGTTAATGAAATGCAAAAATTAGTGCATCTCTCTTCGTTTGTATAATGATTTTCTGTGTGCATGACATCATTCTCAGCTTAATCGTGGTATTGTGAGCGAGTCCAGAGGCTGTAGGCTGTGTGTTTCTCAGTTTGACAGGTCAGACAGCATTAGTGTTAGCTGACATGTGCTAGAGCTCACTGTGTTATATATCCTCCAGCAAAACACACACGAATCATAATTCTTCGATCAGCACACGGTTGCCAGACATTGGTATGACAACCTGCCTGTTTTATCATGTTCAACCTCTATCACATCATCAGACAATTTCCGTCCCACCATCTCGCCGTCTTATCTACATCCCTGATTTCCTCTTCCCTCCTTTAACACGTTGGTTTTCCCTCCCGTTGGGTTTGAGAGATAGGACTGTACCGTACACTGCTGTGTGAAGACATCAGGGTTTAACTGTATGTGAATGTCACGTCTTTACTGTCACTTTGCACAGTTGCTTCATATATTTCTGGATCAGTTTTCTCAAACGTTTTAGCTGTAATTAATAATATTCACTAATGGAGGGAATATTATTATTGCTCATTCTTCAGGTTAGTGGTTTGCTCAAACACTGCTACATGATGCTGCTACAACACAAATGGACATGTAGTAATTATAATATTCGAAATTTCAAACATGGAACCTTTTGACTCTTGACTTTTTGGGGGTGAATTTCTTCACTTACCTGGCAACAACATAGCAATATTCTAAAACCCCTCTGAACCTTAGCAAATGCTGGCATGTTTTGCATAGGTAATTTCTATTTATGATCTATACTTACATGACAAAATACACAGCTGATTTTCTTTTTTTTCTAAAACCTAAGTTATAAAACAGTTTAGTTTTGGTTGATTAATAAAATCTGATTGTACTTGCAAATTTCTGTACATAATAGTATTTATTAATATTTTAAATTGGCTTTTATTTTTATATTTTCAGTTTTATTTTAGTTTTAGCAGTTTTATGTGCTTTTTGTCATTTTTATTTAGCTTTAAGTAATTTATTTATTTAATTTTAGTACTTCAATCTAAACTTATTTTATTTCAGGTAGTTGCCAAGCCATTTCATTTAATTATTTATTTTTTTAATAGTGTTCACCACTTTTTTGAGTTCATTTTTTTTTTTTTTTTTTTTTGATAGTTCTGTGATTTATTTATTTATTTATTTATTTATTTATTTATTTATTTATTTTAGTGCTGGGCAATATAAAATAAAAGTTTTTGTGTACATAATATATGTATGTGTACTGTATATTTATGTATATATGTACACACACACATACATACACACACACATATCATAATGCACAAATCTAAAAGAGATGATCCATCATATATATATATATATATATATGTATGTATGTATTATGTGTATATATAAATGTACACACATGCATGTATATATTTAAGAAAAATGTTATGTTTTTATATTAAATATATTGATATATAATATAAATTATATGAATATAAATATATACATGTAAATACATGTAAATATTTTCTAATTATATACTGTATGTGTGTCTTTATATATACACATAGTTCACACACACACATTATGTACACAAAAACTTTGATTTTGAATGCGATTAATCGCGATTAATTGTTTCCCAGCACTAATTTATTTATCACTACTATTATTATTATAAAAAATTTTGTTGCTCTATGCAAAAAAAAAAAAGTTTTTGTATCTAATATTTAATTTATTGCTATTTTTAATTTAATGATTTCTTTATTTTATTTTTTACATTTTATTTTTAAATTTATTGCAATTAATGAAAATTATTTGTAATAGTTTAATTTTAGTTAACAATAATAACACATCTCTGAATCCAAGTTTACTTCTGCAAAGTGTGAGTTATGAAAAGTGTGTATGTGATAATAAAGCATGTACTTACAGTAAGCCAGTACACCGAAACTAGGACATACTACAACATCATCAAATTAGTCTTGGAAACATATCAGAGAAACCAGTCCTCATTTGTAGCACAAGGGGTTGTGAGTAATATTAGCATAAAAACATTCACTAATACAAAATACATCGAAAATAACATACCATCCAGTCACTTTAGACATCATATTTTACAATGCATTGACTTGGGAAGCTCTAATTCTAATCTTGCGAACCGTTTAGTATGGAACCGCTTCATCCAATATACCAGATATCCAGCTCTTGACCTTTTGCTTTCCACTGTTTCTTCTCCACAGGTTTGTGAGGGAGAAGGAGAGAGGGAGAACTAGAAGAAAATCTGGCGAGATAAAGTGCTTGTGATGTTGCGTGGGGATGATGCCGAATATCAGCGCCGCTATCACACTCTGGGCAGCAACACGCGCCGCCTCTCCAACCCTGACATGGAGGCCTACGCTAAGCTCCACAAGAGCGGCGACATGGAGCATCAGAGAAACAAATACCCTCCACAGCACGCCGCCACGCTGGTCAACACCAACTGTGCACGGCAGCAGGTAACACACGCGGGACTGTCTGTGTGTGTTTGTTGAGCCTTGGTGATCATATGGGAGGTGCAGGATTGAATCAGGGCCCGTTTTGTCCCTGATTCCACCCAGCTTAGAATTAATATTCTAAAAAATGCTGTTCTATATTTATGTTCTAACATTATTATGTTTAAATATTGAAAAGGCCTTTGATGAGTGTTTTTCCGCCTGTCATGGTTTTTGTTCTCCGTTTTTTGTGTTCCTATCTCCTCTTCTGTCTGTCATACTTCCTCCCACCTCTAATTATCTCTTTCATCATCCTCCTCCTGTTTGCAGTCATTCTTCTCGAGTAGTGGCTCTTGATAAGTCAACCATCACTACCGTTATTGCGCATATTGTGTGTGTGTGTATATATTCACAGGAAAAAATGGTGAAGAAACAATCTTCACCCAGAAATTGCTAGTAAATTTCACAATTAAGTACACAATGAATTAAACATTCAATTCTGAAGTAGAAAAACCAAAACAATATTTTCTTGTATGTGTGTGTGTGTGTGTATATATATATATATATATATATATATATATATATATATATATATATAATATAAATATATAGCACATAGTAACCTTTTACTTTAGTATTATTTATATACTATTTAAATTTTTAGTAATTTTTTTGAATTAGCTTTTAATTTTATATTTTCAGTTTTAGTTTAATTTTAATAATTTTATGTGCTTTTTGTCAGTTGTATTATTTTTTTTTTAAATATTTCAATATAGTTTTAAATTTATTTTCATTTCAGTTTTTGTTAGTAATTATTAATTATTAGTTGCAAGGCAACATCTAAAAGATCATCTAATATTTATATTTAATTTTATTTCTGCATTATTTCAATTAACAAAATTCTTTTAAACAATTTTAAGGTTCGGTCCCAGTTAATGTTCAATGAACTTTCACAGACAAAATCCAGCCATTATTTAAGTTAATAATTAAACTTACAGTTAGTTACCAAAGCAATGTATAAAAATTTAACTTAGTTTTAGTTTTTCATCTAATATTTACATATTATAACAAAAATGTTTTTTAATAGTTTCAATGTGCTGTCACATTTACCGTTATTTGGACAAAACTGTCGGTCCAATAGGAGTTTCACATTAGAGTGAAGAAAAGGGAAAAATTTGCTAATTTTCAAGTTTCCACACCTTTAGTTTTAGTTAAACATTAACAACATTCTAAAATACCTTGCAACCACCCACAACAGTCTAACATAGTGACTGTGCAACTTTCAAATGTGCAATCACTGAAATTCTCACTAGGAAATGTACAAATCTAGCTTATATTTGCAGCTGTGTGCAAATCCATATTGTCGTTTGCTCTTTTCTTTTAGCCATCCCTTTTTCTCTCATTATCAATCCCCTCTTTCTTTTTCCTCTTGGAATCTCTCCATCCTTCCTTGTATTTGCTGTGTGTATTTGCCCGTCTGGCTGCATCTATCGTCTCCAAACACCACTGGAATGAGAAAGAGAGAGGGGAGTCTACCGTTACCATGGTAACCGAGCTCATGTAGGGAAATCAATGATATCACATAGCTAGCTGGCATACAGGGGACTGAGACCCAGAGAGAGGAAGAGCGCTGAAGGACAGAGATGTTTGCGTTTCACTTCCATAAAGTGACGTATCTATCTGTGGAATGGGAGGAAATGTAGCGCGGGGCTTGGATTTGTTCTTCGGGAGCTGATTGGATCTTGCAATGTGAGCATTATGAATCCGAATGTGAGTTTGCAGTGGATTCTGGGGGTTTGTTCTCCTCCTCAAAAAGCACACTTTTGAGGATTTTTGTCTGGGACGTGGAGGCTGAAGGTCAAGTTCACCCTCCGGAGCATCTCCACGTATCCCAATGGTAATGATCTTAAAATCTGCTGTTGTTTGGTTTTATTGCTTTTTACATTTAATGTTAACAGGTGTTAAATTACTGTATTAATATTGGCAAGATTTCAGAAAGCCTGCATTACCTACAACAGTAAAATAAAACGGACTTAATAGCAACATTTAACCATCAGATGAACTTGTTCCACAGGCAATTATGGTGAGAGGTTTCTGTTGGAAAACGTGCACTGAATCGTGACGTTCACAATGAGACCAGGAGTGTGTGTCGAAGTAAATAGGGTCCATTGTGATTTCATGTCAGCTGTTAGCTTCAGGATGCAGAGAGAGAGATGAACTAAGGAAGTTATTACAGTCCATAGATGGAGAAACAGCAGATGAGGAGAGGAGAACTAGAAGGAGAAAGTCGGCTGACAATCGAGCAAATTAATTAGTGATGGTCTCATGCCTCATACCTTCATCAGTCTGTGAGGACATGAGAAATCCACAGTGAACAGATAGAGAGAGACTGAGAGAGACTGACAGCTTGATGGTATGATTGAGGATGTAATCAGGTGCAAATAGTGTGTGTGTTTGTGTGTGTGTGAACAACATGTATTATGGTGGTGTATTATGGACTGAATATATGGATGTTCTCAACCTGAAAGCATGACCATTCTGTACCATTTTACTTATGTATTTTGACATACTTCAGAATGAAAAAGAGTATTCAACAGGATTTTTGCAAGCAACATCTTTCCATCCATTTTATAATATGATTTGATTTGATTTGATTAACTATAGCAATAGTTCCAATCAGTTCCAAGTTCAATGTAAAGTTGTAACTATTTATTTTGTTTTATAAATAATTTAATTTAATTTAGTATTTAATTTAATTTAATTTAATAATT
This sequence comes from Spinibarbus caldwelli, assembly GCA_039654775.1. Lineage (NCBI taxonomy): Eukaryota > Metazoa > Chordata > Actinopteri > Cypriniformes > Cyprinidae > Spinibarbus > Spinibarbus caldwelli. Next base: position 5,027,196 of record CM077262.1, on the reverse strand, counting down.
GTTGTTATTATTTTTAGGCGTTTGACATTTTTTTTCCATTTATTTTGTTTTATAAATAATTTAATTTAGTAATTAATTAAATTTAATAATTGTTGTTGTTATTTTTAGACTTTTTGACATTTTTTCCATCTAGAACAATGTGCACTGAAGAATCATTCACAGTAAAATCAGGAATGTGTTTTAAAGGAAAGTGGAAAAGGTTTTTGAGTATTTTCATACAATTTTACTTCTGTACTTTAACATACTTTAAGAAGAAACAATATTCAAGATTTTTTTTTAAAACAGCCATCCATGCATTCTTTTTTTTTAACTTTTTGATTACTGTACAGTTATAGTTCATGAACAGATCCAAACAGTTCCAAGTTGAATTTAAATATGCAATTCTATTTTTATTTGTTACATAATTAATAATAATAATAATAATAAATACTATTATTAATATTTTGTGGCAGTCTAGAATAGCGTGCACAGATGAATTATGCACAGATCAGCAATGTTTTACGAAAGCAAATAGGGACAATTTAGATTTCATGTTGAATTTAATGTATGCTAAATTGTAGTGATGTTGTAGATGTCTGTGTCGTCATAGCAACAGTGTAGGTGGTTGTATGACATGCAAGTATAGAAGCAGGTGTGGCCTGCCGCAGTGTCTGAGTGTGTGTGTAAGAAACACACACACACAAGAATAATGCCTGTGTGAGAGAGACATAAACAATGAGAGGCAGAGAGAAATACTGTATGATGAGAGGCAGGTGGTGGGTTTGCTTGTCATGCAGGTCAAGGTGGGTCTTCATCTCATCTCTGTTCTGTAATGTTACTGTAACTAAAGCCCTTCTGCTTCTGTATGTGTGTGTGTTCGGACGTGTGAATTAAGTGGCTTTTGTGTTATGCTCTGACGCACACATGCTGGTCCTAGCGATTAGCTAAATAGTATCTCAAAACATAGTGAGCTACTTACCTAGACAGCATTTTAAGGCATGTTTGAACATTTACTTAGAACAATTGAACATGTCTGGGCAAAAATGTTTTGTAGGCAGTGTTTTGAGATTCACCAATATGAGAACACAAAGAAGCACTTATGTTGCCTTCTCAGGCAGTATCTGGAGGTATCAAGGGTTGCATAACATCCAATCTATTAAGATATCTACTAAGAAGCAGAGATTTGCCCTTCCTATCACTGCCAGTGATATCTTACATTCCTGTGTGTGTGATGGTTGGTTGGTTGGTTGATTGAATGGATTGTGGCATTTAAGACAGTAAAAATACTTGCAAATTTTCTTGTTTGACTTATGGTTTTATTTCTATAGATAAATAAGTTTGAAAGTATTAAATATTTGCTTGGTTATCTCTAAAGCTCACATTTCTAGATCAGAAAATTGATGTTGTGGTGCCTTGAAAGCCTGAACCTAACTTTTCATACAAAAATGCTGTGTTAAGCCAATGACCTTTGGTTTTTGACACAAGAACTTAATTTTGTGTTAAATATGCTTAGAATGCTTTTCTATTGGCTTAACAGCACCTGCCATTTACTGAATAGAATTCAAGTATATCCATATTTTTCTGTTCTATCCTGATTTTTTTTTCCATAGGTGAGAGGTCTCTTATACTAACCAAGGCTGCATTTTTTTTTGACCAAAAAGACAGTAAACACACTAATATTGTGCAATATTAATATGATCAATTTAAAGTGTTTATGTGTCACGTGACTTTCAGAAATCATTCAAACATGCTAATATGCTGCTCAAGAAACATTTTTATTTATTATCAATGTTGAAATCAGTTTGCTGTTTTTTGTAAACCATGATGCATTTTTTCACAGTTTTCTTTTATGAATAAAAAGTTCAGAATTTATTTGACATAGAAATCTTTTGCAGCGTTATAAATGTCGTTGTGGTCACTTTTGATCAATTTAATGATCAAATAAAAGCTGAATAAAAGTATTAATTTCTTAAAAAAAAAACAGCCCGATTTCACGGCAATTCGTACATATTTTACGAGGTGGCTAATTCCTATGAATTCGTACGACCTCACTTGTATAAATTCATAGGATTTTTGCTAAATCGTACGTATTTTACGAGTTGCCAATTTGTATGAATTTGTACAAATAACCTACACCTAACCCCGCCCCTAAACCTACCCGTCACTGGGGTTTAGACAAATCGTACAAAAAATATGAGTGAGGTCGTACGAATTAGTCACCTCATAAAATAAGTATGAATTGGTCATGAGATAGTGTTGGGGGGAAAAAAAAAAAAAAAAAAAAAAAGCCTTACTGACCCCCAAACTTTTGAATGTTAGTATGTGTTTAAATGGATATAAACCTGCATAACTCATGACTCTTTCCCTTCTGTCTCTCTCTTATTCTTTTAGCAACCACATTACTGGAGTTTTAAGGTAAGACGTCTCTTCCTCTCCAGATGTTTGTGCATGCATGTTTATCTGTGTTTCTGCACGTCTGTGTGGCTTTAATGATCTTCTAGGAAAACTTCAGACGCAAAACATCACAATACATCCACACAGTGCAATCAAACTAACAATGCATGACACAAAATGGCACTGAATGAATGAAATGTATGAATACATTAGCTGATAATGGTCTACTGTATAAATGGTGAAATGCTGCTTTTGCATAATGCCTCACAGGGAGCAACATTTAACATTAAAGTGCGCACAATGCGTTCTGAAGGTGCATACTGGGATAATCCAGCAGCTCTGTAGGAGCATTTATTATGGAAACTATAAGGTGAATCATTTATTTATAGCCTCCATGCATTTCCTGGAAATCCACCTTCAAGACAAACTCCTACACAAGGTTCCAGTGCAATGATTCACCTCCATTGTAAATGCAGCCTACGACATCGGAGTCATCGAGGGACATCTGCAGGTCTTCAAGATGTGAGACGTGAGAGCAACCGGTCTGTATCCCCTAGGGGTGCTCAGGACACCTATCTTTGGCACTGGGACAATGCTGGAACTCCTCCAGAGCTGAGATACCTTTCACAGGATCAGGAGAGAGAGAGGACAGGTGTTGAAGAACCCCACGGAGCATCCTGAGGCTGATTTGGTCAAGCTGTGCGCGGCCTTAATCGTCTTCTTTAACTCCCTGGAGAGCTGAACGTGACAAACCTGCGATCTGAAGTGTTACTAAGATCCTTTTGAGCAAGGAACTTGCCGTCAGCTTTTCTTCTGGCCTGCTCTGTTCTTGCATGTTGTATAAATCTTCGGATAAAAAGCATCTTTCAGGTGGAGAATAAGGTGATCAGATTTCTGAGTCGAAAACCACAAACATTTCCTAGTTTGGTGGTCAAAATATCATTGAAATCTTACTTGTTATTATATGAATTATAAAATGCAGACAGTACATTTTTGTTTTTTAATTGTTTTGGATTCCATATATAGCCTAACTAATATTATAATAAATAATTTTATGATGTTTACTGACCCTTACTGGTTTTAATACTATTCACCAAAAATAATAGTAATAGTAAATAATAACTAAATAGCAAACAGATCAAATCATATCACAAAATTATGAATTTACAAAAACACATTACAAAATAAAATATGAAAATATATGATAAATATTTAATATTTTGTAGCCTATTTCATATTTTCATTTTCACAAACTGTAGCCTAATTAACACCATTTTAAAACAAAACAAAACAAAACAAAACTTTTCAAATGTTATTTTGTTTACTACCCCTAATTATGCTTATTTGCATTTTAGACTTATTTTTTGAGCTCAAAAGTATATGCTTTCTGCAAATATAGATGTTGCAAGTGTAACCATTTAGTTGATTATTACTTTTTATTTATTCACTGACAAGAACTTTCGAGAATGTTTGTTTAAAATTGTTCGCAAAACAATCCACCGCCATGTTCGGCCCATATTATACGCTACAAACAAACAGTATTATTTTCATTTAACATGAATAGTTAGTGACTATATCATTACCTTGAAGCTTGAAACTGATAACAATGTCTTTTCATAATTGATGATAATAGTGCTCTGCTCCAGGGTTGCCAGGTCTGCATAACAAAACAAGCCCAACTGCCACTCAAAACTAGTCCAATCGCATTCCGGGGAAATTTGGTCATCAAAATCACTATCAATAAATAAAAAGAAGAAAAAAAAAAAAAAAGAGGCAACAGTGTAAAAGTAGCTCAGCTGCACGGAAATCTGTCGACTTGGCAACCCTCTAGTTAGTTCTTCACGGCTGAACTGGCGCCAATCTCGCAGCGTCCTCTGTTGGTAAAAATAATCACTACACATTTGCTTTGGTAAGCAGTGCAGGTTTTTTTTTTTTTGCAATGTATTGAACATACTGTAAAATGGGGACATTTCCAAAGACAGGAAACTAAAACCGCCTGGTTAACCTAGATTGGAAGCTCTTTGACAGCTTCTGGCATGTGGAAACGCACGGCTCGCTTTGGTTAAATTGGCCCCAGGTGTACGGATGAGCTCGCAGCACGCTTGACTACAAGAGAACCGTCCAATGTGCAGAAACAGTACTTTATCGCTGTTGGATTTTCTCACATGCGTATATTAGGTCTGAACATTAATAATGGATATCAATAATGAATGGATTATGTGAAAAATTCAGCAATTTATAATTAGTTGCCATTTAGACACTTCACACTGGGCGATTAAAAATGCATTTATAGCTGGGACAGTTCTGCCCTGAAGCGTCCTGGAGTTAAGTGTCTCGCTCAAGGAGCCAGTCGTTGGGCCTCGACAGATTGCACTGTTGATCCCTGAATCCCTCTTCTCTAAATTGTTTCCTGTCCTCAAGTGTCCAATCCTATTAAAGGTAAAAATCCCATAAAATATTTTCAAAAGGAGCAGTGTTAGTCGGGGTTGCTATAACCTGTAAGATACACTACTGTTCAAAGATGATTTTTTAAAAAAATGTTTCTTATGCTCTAAAAAGTCTCTTATGGTCACTTAGGCTGCATTTATTTGATCAAAAATACAAAAACAATAAAAATATGAAATATTATTACAATTTAAATTATCTGATTTATATTTGAGTAGGTTTTAAAATGTAATTTATTCCTGTGATGTAAAGCTGAATTTTCAGCATCATTACTCCAGTCTTCAGTGATCCTTCAGAAATCATTCTAAAATGCTGATTTGCTGCTCAAGAAACATTTCTGATTATTATCATTGTTGAAAACAGTTGCGTTAATGCGCTGCTTAGTATTTTTGGGGAAACCATTGTACTACTTAATGATTTTTTTCATGAATAGAAAGAGTTTATTTTAAAATAAGGACATCTTAAATAAAACATTTTTGTAACAATGTAAGAGTCTGAATAGTCAGTTTGGATAAATGTAATGTGAGCATTATAGGTGATAATTAGAGCGTGACAAACTTTTTCAGTCTTTGTTTCTTTTGCTCTCAGTAAATAATAAATAATGCTAAATAAATAAAGAATTGCTTTGTTGTGGAGCTTGCATAAACTTAAAATGTTAGCTAAAATATAATTTAAAAAAAATCTGAATTTAATTAAAATGTAATATAAAACTGGTGCACGTCTTGTTTTCTGTTGGTTGTACACAAGAAAAAAATGTAAGAAATTCAGGCGTGTGATGTGTAATACTTTTATTCCAGAAGTGACAGTAAAGATATTTATGAAAAATTTCTGTTTCAAAAAAATATTTTGAAGCTTTGTCATGCAGGAAGAAATTACATTTTAAATATATATTAACATAGAAAACAGTTTTTTTTTTTTTTTTTTTTTTTGTCAAATAAATGTAGCCTTGGTGAGCATAAGAGACTTCTTTGAAAATATCTTTATATTAAATCAAGTCTCTACTAGTGCTGTGTATCTTTGCCCAAGATATCAGTCCTGGATTAACATTTTCCTCCTCTGATCAATCGATCATCAGCCTTTGACCGAGGTGAAGAATTTTGCATCTGTATGACAGCTGGATCAATATTACAAGGACTGAGTTCCTCGACTTCCCACTGGATGCTGTCTGTGAATCTCAGTTTCCAGGAAGAGTGGAGCCGTGGACCTCAGTGCGCATTCAGAGCAGTGTGACGCACCAGAGCTGTAACTGTCTGTGTGAGGTGTTCTCATTGAACCGCACGAGTGACACTACACAGAGCTGTCACTGACAACAAACCACTCCAGTCAGAGGAGACTCATGGAAGATGCAGGCAGTCATGATGGGTTAAGAGATGCTAGATGACTGTGCACCTGGAGAGCCATCTTGTTTTTGTCAGGAGCACATACTCTCAAATACTCTCAACGACATTGACATTTCATGTCCATTTAATGAGATGCGCTTTTTATTGTCTTGACAGAACTCTGTGTGTGTCTGGGTTATTATAGGTAAATAAAACTTAAGTTAAAAGTGTAAAAATGTATTTAAAATTGTTGTTACTTGAAATAAAATTAACTTTAACTGAAATAAAATATTTAAAGTCTTAAGCTTATTTTATTTCAGCTTGTTGCCAAGGCAGTATTTCTCAGTTTCATTTAGGTTAACTTGATGCATGAACATAACTGAAATAAAAATGGATAAAAACTTAACAATTATGTGTGTTAGGGTTATTATAGTTCACTAAAACTAAAATTAAAACCACAAAATGAAAATCAATTTTGTTACTTTAAAAAAATAAATTTTCACTAAAATAAAATATAAAAACTTAAACTTATTTTATTCCAACAAATTGCCAAATCAGCATTTCTTATTTCACTTCACAACATTTTTCAAGTTTAACGTGATGTAGTAAAATAACTAAAACTGAAATACAAATGAATAAAAATAAATATAAAACAAACAAACAAAACAACTATAAAAAACTGAATTATAATTAACAAAAAAATAAATAAAAACATTAAAAAATAGACTTTAACAAAATAAAATTAAATATAAAAAGCCTTAAAATATTTTATCTCAGCTACAACATTTTTCATTGTCATTTAGTTTAACTTGAAACTAAAATAACTAAAACTGAAATACAAATTAATAAAAAATTATATAGATCAAAAAACAAAGCTGTGTTATTTTAATTAAGGGTCAGGGTTATTATAATTAACTAAAAAATGCATAAAAGCATAAAGTGTTATAAATCAATTTTAACTCAAATAAAATAAAATATGAAAAATTCTAAAAATATTCTATTTCAGCTACAACATTTTTTATTGTTATTTAGTTTATCTTGATACTAAAATAACTAAAACTGAAATATAGTGAATAAAATACTGACATTTAAAAAAAAAAGAAAAACTAATAAAAATGACAGACCCAAACAACAATCACTAAAACTTTAAAATTAAAATGAATGCATAGTATATAAAAATAACTAAGTCCAAATATTAATAAAACTATATATCTCGGGGATACCAAAATAACACTTGTGTGTGTATTTATATTACTCAGTAACAATAAATTTACACAAATTTACACTTTACACACTCCCTTGTTGTTAAGTCAATAGCAAAGCTCCGTCTCTGGCCACATAAACACGGCTACACTTCTCAATCAATAAGCGCCATCGTGTTGATGTTGTCATGCTAATTAATGTATTTATTAAAGGCAAATGAGGTTAATTCACACTTATTGTGAATCCATTAACCTGTAGCCCACAGAGACAGATGCCAGAATCAATGATGCTGCGTTTCTCACTATTTCTGCATCCAACAGCAATATATTGCCAAACCGTTCACTTTATTTGGTTTGTAATTAAATGTTTAAAACTTACAGCACATTCCTGATTACATCTCTCACTAGAACGGTATTCCAGGACTGTTAACACCCGTGGAATTTGGCATGGAGGGGCACAGCTGCAAAAATCTGTCCTGTCCGTCAAGCCTACATGCATTCTGATTGGCTAGAATGCATGTCAATCAAAACATATTAGCCAATCAGAGGTGCAGTGTGGTCAGGTTAAGAGGTTACAAACTTTTTCTTTTACACACTGCCACATCTCTGACATCCATGTGTGCTGTACTGAGATTTAAAGAAAACAGATGTTGGTGTGAGTAGAAAAATTTCCCTTTGAAATGTAAAAATTGAGTGTTTGCATGTAGTTTTACTCTATCTGATAAACGGTTTGACATTTGGTTCGTTTAGGAAACTTCTCGAACATCATACTGACTTTTTTTGTATTATACATTATAAATTTAGCTCTATTTTTAATTATGGTGATTGAGAATATATTGTTTTATTTTAAATATTTAGAAATATACTTTGAATGGGTATTTTAAACAGATTTTTCTTTGTCAATACATGCAAATGTTTGGGATCAGGTCGATTTATTTTGTTTATAATTTAAAGTAATATTTTTATTCAGGAAGGATGCATTTATTTGATCAAAAATGGCATTTAAGACATTTATAATGTTACAAAATGTTTCTATTTCAAATAAATGCTGTTCTTTTGAACTTTCTATTTATCAAAGAATACAAAATGTATCAGTTTCCACAAAAAACATGAAGCGCCACAACTATTTTCAACACTTATAATAATAAAATGTTTCTTAAGCAGCAAATCAGCATATTAGAATGATTTCTGAATGATCTTGAGACACTGAAGACTGGAGTAGCCTAATGATGCTGAAAATTCAGCTTTGATCACAGGAATAAATTACATTTTAAACTATCAAATAAAAAAACATTTAACTTGAAATATTTCACAATACTACCATTTTTAGTATTTTTTTTTTTTTTTTATCAAATAGCTGCATCCTTGATGAGCATGAAACCTTTCAAAAACCTTACATCAGTTTTTTTTTTAACAATAGTATAACACTTTAAATGAAAAGCTAAATTGAAAAATCGACATGAATTTGAGGATGTCTAATGTGGTTTGTCTTCTTCTGCTTCAGCGACAGCAGCAGTCGAGCTCACATGATCATGTTATCAGCATGATTTGAGACAGGGCTCTCAAGTCTCATGCATTCACCGTGAGACACGCATTACACGCAGTTCACACGCTCTCACGCCACACCTTGTATTTCTCATGCTGAGAAATAAGGGATAACTTGTTCTGCTATAATTAATGGACGAATACGGAGAGCTCTGCCGAGTTCATAGCTGTCTCGGTCTCGAGTTCTACAGAGTTATATGACACCTATCAGCCAATCAGAAATTAGAATGTTGTTGTTTTCACATAAATTAAGTGATCCCGCTGCAAGCGCGTTCGTTACTAAGCAACATGGACGAGCACGCACACGGAGTGTAAAGCCACAGTCACACTAGACTCTGATGCAGTCAAAAACTCTCCAGCTGCTTTGCAACCAGAACCTTTAACTTAGCTTTGGCTACCAGAAACTAAGGAAAGATGTTATAACAATGGGTAAATCTGATAAAAGACAGAAAAATTTAATAAATTGAATTGTTTTATATATTTAAAATAAAACAAATAAATTGTTTAAATTGTAAATAAAATAAATTGTTTTATATATTTATTTTAAAAAAAAATCAAAAATAAAAAGAAATTTGGCCCCACACATACAGTAGGATTGTAGAACTTGCCCTGAGCATGTCAAGCTCTCTCTCTCTCTCTCTCTCTGTGTGTGTGTGTGTGTGTGTGTGTGTGTGTGTGAGAGAGAGAGAGAAAACTGAAATTGAATTGAGAGAGTACACATTTCAGCTTATGATTTTTTCATATCTGTTGTGTTTGTTGCACATTTTGATGCCTGGATGACAGGGGTAGGGGGCTCCCACTGAAAACACTCCCACTCAAATGGAGATGCAGAGAGAGTGTTCTCCATAGTGGGTTTGAACAAAACCAAAACAAGCAACAGTTTGGCTCTGGACAGAACGCTATCATCTATCATGACGGTGATAATGTCTGGCCTTGAGCCACAGTGCTTTCAGTGGGAGCCCCCTACTCCTGTCATCAAGACATCAAAATGTGCAACAAACACAACAGAAAAAAAACAAACATTCATAAGCTGAAATGTGCTCTCTCTCTCTCTCTCACACACACACACACAGCTTGATATACATCTGCAGGGCAAGTTCTGCAGTGTACTGTATGTGTACAGTATCTACATTGAGCACTGCTCTTCAGTTGGCTCGTTTGTGGCCAAATTTCTTTTTATTTTTGATAGATTTGTATTTTTGAAATACATAAATCTATTTATTTTATTTGGATGAGTTTGTCTGTTTTTTTGTTTGTTTGTTTGTTTTTTATTGTATTTATTTTATTTTTTATTTTTATCAGATTTACCAGTTGCTATCATTTCTATTTGTTCAGGTCAATTATGAACAATAGGTAAAACTGAACTGCTAGTGAAAACTTAAAAGAATTGGGTACTGCAAATATTTGAATGGCTCTTCCCTTTGAGTGTCTCTCACTCAAACTTTTGCTATAACTTGAGAGCCCTGTTTGAGAATGGTTTAGCCTGCATGGGTTTCCTTTCACCACTTTGGACTCACACATACACACACATCCTAATTTTCCCTATGCGCTCTTTTGCCTTCCCATCACAGAGGTTTCATTACCCTTGCAAAACTGCGACTTCTGCAAGACGGGCGATTAGAGAGCGTTCCCTCCCTCTCTCTCTCTCTCTCACACACACACACACACACACGCACACACTCTCTCTCACACTCACACACTCTGATCCGTCTGTCTCTGTCTGTCTCGGTCGGTCTCCTGCAGGCGCGGACTCCGCGCGGCGCTGCGGGGCTGCAGCAGCAGTCGCTGGGCGAGCAGGTAGGAGGGCGTCTGTGTTATGCGTCTGCGGAGAGTTTGGAAAGCATGGCCGACGCCGAGCTGCCGCTGGGCTTCAGTCGCTCCAACATCCTCAGACAGAGTCTTCCACTGGCACGATCACCCAGCCAGGCTAAACTGAGAGCGCCAGGTATGACACTTCAACACTTCTGTGGCATTTTATTTCTACTTTTAGTGTTAGTCAAGCTTTCGCGCACCATTTCATTAATTTAGACCGTTTTGCCCTCTCTGTCTGACCTGGCTATGTTGCTCATGAAGCTTTATACTTCTACTGTATATATAAATAACCTCTGTTTTGATTGGCTAACCTCCATATTGGGCGTAGATTACAATCCTCAGGAAGGACCATGATGCAAAATACTGAAGCTAGCTTTTTGGCATGTAAATATTGGTATGTTCATGTGCTCAAAAAGTAATATTTTAACAAGTGTTTTAAATCAGATGATATTAGAGTTTTTATTTATATAGATTTATTGAATTTTGTGTGTGTGTATATATATATACAGGTGCATCTCAATAAATTAGAATGTTGTGGAAAAGTTAATTTCAGTAATTCAACTAAAATTGTGAAACTCATGTATTAAATAAATTAAATGCACACAGACTGAAGTAGTTTAAGTCTTTGATTCTTTTAATTGTGATGATTTTGGCTCACATTTAACAAAAACCCACCAATTCACAATCTCAACAAATTAGAATACTTCATAAGACCAATAAAAAAAAAAACATTTTTAGTGAATTGTTGGCCTTCTGGAAAGTATGTTCATTTACTGTATATGTACTCAATACTTGGTAGGGGTTCATTTTGCTTTAATTACTGCCTCAATTCGGCGTGGCATGGAGGTGATCAGTTTGTGGCACTGCTGAGGTGGTATGGAAGCCCAGGTTTCTTTGACAGTGCCCTTCAGCTCATCTGCATTTTTTGGTCTCTTGTTTCTCATTTTCCTCTTGACAATACCCCATAGATTCTCTATGGGGTTCAGGTCTGGTGAGTTTGCTGGCCAGTCAAGCACACCAACACCATGGTCATTTAACCAACTTTTGGTGCTTTTGGCAGTGTGGGCAGGTGCCAAATCCTGCTGGAAAATGAAATCAGCATCTTTAAAAAGCTGGTCAGCAGAAGGAAGCATGAAGTGCTCCAAAATTTCTTGGTAAACGGGTGCAGTGACTTTGGTTTTCAAAAAACACAATGGACCAACACCAGCAGATGACATTGCACCCCAAATCATCACAGACTGTGGAAACTTAACACTGGACTTCAAGCAACGTGGGCTATGAGCTTCTCCACCCTTCCTCCAGACTCTAGGACCTTGGTTTCCAAATGAAATACAAAACTTGCTCTCATCTGAAAAGAGGACTTTGGACCACTGGGCAACAGTCCAGTTCTTCTTCTCCTTAGCCCAGGTAAGACACACCTGACGTTGTCTGTGGTTCAGGAGTGGTTTAACAAGAGGAATACGACAACTGTAGCCAAATTCCTTGACACGTCTGTGTGTGGTGCTCTTGATGCTTTGACCCCAGCCTCAGTCCATTCCTTGTGAAGTTCACCCAAATTCTTGAATCGATTTTGCTTGACAATCCTCATAAGGCTGCGGTTCTCTCGGTTGGTTGTGCATCTTTTTCTTCCACACTTTTCCTTCCACTCAACTTTCTGTTATCATGCTTGGATACAGCACTCTGTGAACAGCCAGCTTCTTTGGCAATGAATGTTTGTGGCTTACCCTCCTTGTGAAGGGTGTCAATGATTGTCTTCTGGACAACTGTCAGATCAGCAGGTGTTTTGAGTTGATTAGCTGATTGGCATGTCACCATATTCTAATTTGTTGAGATAGTGAATTGGTGGGTTTTTGTTAAATGTGAGCCAAAATCATCACAATTAAAAGAACCAAAGACTTAAACTACTTCAGTCTGTGTGCAATGAATTTATTTAATACATGAGTTTCACAATTTGAGTTGAATTACTGATATAAATGAACTTTTCCACGACATTCTAATTTGATGCACACACACACACACACACACACACACACACACACACACACATATATATATATATATATATATATATATATATAAATTCAATTCCATATTTTAATAAATCTATTTTGCTCTGTTGCTCTACCATTTATTTAATTGTAAGTAAATACTTACCTTATTTAAATACTTACTATTAGCTATTAATTAAATACTATTAAATACTTACTATTAAATACTTAATACTTAAGTAAATACCTTTTTATTCTATGTTCATAATTCTACGGAAGTTTAGGGTTGTAAGAAAACATTTATGCTCTCCATACTGCATTTATTTGATCAAAAATACAGTAAAAACAGAAATATTTTGAAATATTTTTCTTATTTCAAATAACAGTTTTCTATCTGAATATTTTTTAAAATGTAATTTATTCTTGAGATGTAAAGCTGAATTTTCAGCATCATTACTGTAGTCTTCAATGTCAAATGGTCCTTAAGAAATCATTCTAATATGCTGATTTGCTGCTCAAGAAGCATTTATTGTTATTATCAATGTTGAAAACTGATTTCTGCTTAATATTTTGTAGAAACGGTAATTTTCTGGATTCTCTGATGAATAGAAAGTTCAAAAGAACAGCATTTATTTGAAAAAGAAAAATCTTTTTTTAAATGATAAATATTCATAGTCACTTTTGATCAATTTAATGCATCTTTGCTGAATAAAATTATTAATTAAAATATATATATAGAAATTTGTCATCCAATTGAAATGCATCAACATTTTATACATTCCTGTAGCTCAAAGCTTAGATTATCGCGCTAGCAACATCAGCGTCATGGGTTTGATTCCCAGAGAGTGCTGAACTGATAAAAATGTGTACTTTGAATGCAGTGTAAGTGAAGCATCTACATAAATATAGATTTATTTCCCTGCATGAGTCAGTTTTGCAGTTTAATTTCAATGAATGTTCTGGGTGAAACAGGGAGGGAGTTTTTACACACTTAGCAGTTACGCAACCATTCAGACTGAGTCTGACTAAATCAATTATATACAGTTAGTTCTGGTTCACTAATTTGATTGGACAAGCAGTGTTCAATATTTTGTATAGCTGCAAGAGAACGTTTCACTGTATCACTCCACTTTTAAACCATTTTACTGTTGTATTGCATATCAGATATCAGCTAAATCAATTATTTTTGTCTTTCTAGCGGTGTTGTTCTTGCAGTTCGGTGACGAAACGCGACGGGTGCACATCACTCATGAGCTGACCAGCATGGAGACGCTTCACGCCCTCATCGTGCACATGTTCCCTCAGAAACTGACGATGGGCGCGTTGCGTTCGCCCGGCACGGCTTTGCTCATCAAGGACGAGGCACGCAACATCTTCTACGAGCTGGAGGACCCTCGTGACATCCACGACCGGTGTCTCATCAAGATTTACTGCAGAGAGGCTCCGATACGAGACACACACTACAATGCTCAACACACAGCCCACCCCGTACACCACGCACACATCGCCAACGGAGACCTGCGGGTGAGTCAACACACCTGGTTAAAACCGCTAGCTGTGTAACACACATTTAATCATCTATTTTATGTCAAATAAAACACCTGGATGTCAGTAAATAATAACAAAAAAGAAACATAACTATTGTATTATTCCAATTTTTAAATAATTATTCATAAATTGTTCAAATTAATAATAACAAAATAATAATCGGATGGATTATGCTCTCTTGTTTTTCACTTTAAATTTTACAGTAGTTCATACATTGAATAAAATATAATTTTACTGTTTTGCTGTAAAAATACATGCATTATCATTTTAGATATACATTTCCTCCCTAAATTATAATTTATACAAAGAAAATGAAAATAATTAAGATAATGAAAAAGATAATGCTTTTTCCATAAAATAACATTTTTACACTCTTTTATAGTAAAATAGACTTTTGTTAAATATGATGTAAATTCACATCATTATATATCTATAATTGTGTGTGTGTGTGTGTGTATTAATTCACTATAAATTGTAAGGTGTTTCATACTTTTTATGTATTATACATAAAACATAATTTTACTAATGTTTTACTGTAAAAGTACATGCATTGTCATTTTAGATATGCTTTTTTCTCCATAAATTATAATTCAAACAAAGATAATTCATGCTTTTTACTTAAAATCATATTTTTACAGTCTTTTACAGTAAAATAACATTTTTAAAAAAAATATAGTATAAATTCACTATAAATTGTAAAGTGTTTCATACTTTTTTCCTTAAATTATAACTTGTACAAAGATAATTCATGCTTTTTACCTTACAATAACATTTGTACACTATTTTACAGTAAAATAACCATTTTTAAATATAATATAAATTCACTAAAAAGTAAGGTGATTCATATTTTTTACCTTAAAAAACAAAATATGTATTTTCTTGTATGCATGAAATTTATGAAATATTATATGTTTTTCCCCCGTTACCTAAGAACTTATACTACCAGTCAAAAGTTTGGGTTCAGTAAGGTGTTTTTTATTTATTTATTTGGAAATAAATGAATATTTTAATTCAGCAAGGATGCATTAAATTGATAAAAAAAATATTTAATATTACAAAGATTTCTGTTTCAAATGAATGCTGTTCTTTTGAACTTTCTATTGATTAAAGAATTTAGAAAATATCTCATGGTTTCCACTAAAATATGAAGCAGCACATCTGTTTTCAACATTGATAATAATAAATGTTTCTTGAGCAGCAAATCAGCATATTAGAATGATTTCTGAAGATTCATGTGACACTGAAGACTAGAGTAATGATGCTGAAAATTCAGATTTGATCTCAGGAAATAAATTACTTTTTAAAATATATTCATATAGAAAACAGTTATGTTAAATTGTAATAATTTTGCACAATATTTCAGTTTTTACTGTATTTTTGATCAAATAAATGCAGCCTTGGTGAGCAAAAGAGTCTTTTCTAAAACACACAGTTTTTACTGACCCCAAACTTTTAAATTGTTGTGTACAGTTAAACTATTTCCAGGCTTTAAGAATTTTTATATTGTGTTTCTACTAGATGATAATAATGAAGAACACATCCTATCCCTTCCTCAAATCTATATTGTGTGTGTAAATGACAGAAAACATGCAGTAGCGCGGTTCTGTTCTTATATTATGAATCTTTCTTGTCATATGTCATGTGCATTTAACTTCTCCTGACTTCTTCCTCTCTCCCGTTCGTTCTAACTCCTCCAGAGAGAGCTGGTGTACACCTCGAGGGAATCGTCTCCCACGCGGCGTTTAAACACACTCACATCTTCCTCTCCTCCCTCTGGATCTCCATCACGCTCACAATCGCGACTTTCTTACACGGGTGGGCGTCCTTCCTCTTACGCCGGACCCCATCCATCGTCTCAGCTCCACCCCTATCAGCAACACCACGCCCACTCCGGAGGCCACGCCCCCCAACAGTCTGGTCACACCCACCCTGCATTTTGCCCCTCCCCAAGTGCCATTCTAGAACGGCGTGATGTGAAACCAGACGAGGAAATTGCATCGTCCTCGAAAAGCGTGGTTTTACTAAAAAACGAAGCGATATACGCAGACCCTTATTCACTAGTCCAGGATCCTAGGCTCAGCATGGCTTCGCCTCAGGCTCTGGCGTACCGCCGCGGATCTGTGCGCTCTATTGGTGGCTACCCCACCGCGGCATTGCAATGTGAGCTCGAGGGCGCCCTCTACAGGCCTGGCGGTCCTATATACGCAGATCCATATGCTACCATGGGTTTCCGCACCTTACCTCCAGCCTCGCCTCAAAAACTGTCTGATGGCAGGGATCCATATGGGAGCCACCCGGGACGAGGGTCCCCTGGGAGACATGGGTTTCGTAAAGATGGCACTGTGTACATAGAGAGTCCCAAGAATCGTCCAGGAGGGCCACCTCTGGAGCAGATATGCATGCTTGGGGGCCCCGGAGGAGATGGAGGGCCGATGCCAGTGTATGGCTCAACATTACCTGGTAACGAAGAGACCAGGTGAGACCAGGTTTTCTCTCCTTAAAGGGATAGTTAACCCAAAAATTAAAATTCTGTCATCATTTACTCACCCTCATGTTGTTCCAAACCTGTTTCTTTCTTCTGTTGCACAAAAGAAGATATTTTGAAGAGTGTTGGTAACCAAAAAGTTGATGGTAGCCATTGGCTTTTGACATATTTTATTCCATGCGATGGAAGTCAATAGCTACTGTCAACTGTTTGGTTACTCACATTCTTCAAAATATCATTTTTTGAAGAAGATGGAAACTTGTACAGATTTGGAACAACTTGCAGGTTAGTGATGACAGGATTTTTTCAATAGTTTTACGAGAACAAATGCAGTTTTTTTTCAGGAGATTTCAAAAGTTTTGCAAGAGAACGCAAAAACATTGAAATATAGTTTTTCTTTCCACTGCATATTATTTCCATCACAAAAGATTTGTGTGCAAATGCAAATATTTTGGGGGGAATTCAAAACTCACAGAGAGAACTTAAAAATTTTGTGAATGAAGGCAATTTTTATTTTTATTTTTATTTTTTTAAACATTTTTTCGTATTCATGTATAAATCTCATATATATATTATATTTAATATATTATTTATTTTAATATTTATTATTTGATATTTATATATTTTTAATCATTTATTATAATTTATAAATATTATTATAAATGTTATTTTTAGATATTTTATTTAATATTTATTTAATATTCATATTTATTTCAATTATGTATTATAATCAATAAGAAATATGACATTTATTTTAATCACATATTTATTTAATATATTTTTTAATTTATTATGAATAAATCTGACATATTTATTATTATTTATAATAATACGTATTTAAAGGCTGTCAAATGATTAATCGGGATTAATCGCATCCAAATAAAAGTTTGTTTACAAAATGTATGTGTGTGTACGGTGTATATTTATTATGTATATATAAATAAATATGCATTAATATATTTAAGAAAAAATTATATATAAAATATTTATATTATTAATAACCTTTTATTTTTGTTATCGTTTGACAGTCCCAATTTTTATTATATATAATATATTTTTTTTGTATTATGAGAGAATGTACACATTCTCTGCATTTTTTGGATGAACACTAAAGTTTTGCGAGAGCATGTTGTTTGTATGTGTTTAATGGTATTTTGTGTTTTTTAGAGAGCGGATGGAGGCCATGGAGAAGCAGATAGCCAGTTTAACTGGACTGGTTCAGAGTGTTTTGACCCGAGGACCAGACAGCCCGTAAGAAATCTCAGCTTCAGTCCAGTACTTCTGAATATCACTATTAAACCTGAAACTTTTGAATGACTTTTGGATCTCTCAACATTCATTTTAATGTTATTTTTAATAATGCAACTTATATTAGCATGTAAATGGAGTTTGTCCTTCCTGTTTCCTGTGTTTGTCTTGCAGTGAGAAAGCAGAAACAGCGAGCGACTGCTCTGCACCGGAGAGTGAGTACCATACGGTTTAAGTGTGTTTGAATGTAGCTTAAGCATTTCTGGGAAATATTGTTAAAAAAGTTTCAAATATGAAGACATTTTATTACATGCACTACAGATCGTCACATTTAAAAACCTAGTTGATGGAAAACGCTTTAAATGCACCCTTTCTGACAGATATATAATACACATGAATGACAAATTGTGTTGTCACCTGTAGTTTTGTCCGCATTATTTAGAAACTACCATACTAACAAACACAATCAAAATGAGTACAATTAAACATAGGCCCATGAAATTAATGCTTGAACATATTAATACATGAGGTTAATAAAATAATCTTATTGATATGAAGAGGTGACGGTGATGTTCCAACAAAGCCTGAACTGTTTGTGCTTCAGAATAGCTGTTTCTAAACTAATTATGTTCACAAGAACAATTAAGTGATGCAGAGTAGGCGTATCAATTAACAGGTCATTAAATGAGTGAATCATGCATGGTGATAAGACACGACTGTGTGCCGCACTGAAGGATGTTTGTCTAAATGATAGAAGCAGGCAGGCCAAGTCCTCGAGGACCGCAGTATGATCTTAAAATGAAGCTCATTTGAATTGGTTTACATTAGCTAATGTTTGTTTGTGTTTTATGGCTGTAGTCCATGACTGAGTTCATGATTTGAGTGTCAGTAATGTAAATTAACATGAACAGAATTCTTGCTAATGCCGCAGACACATCACAATGTGCTAATTCATGTAAGATGTGCATGTTAATAAGCTATTATATTATATTATATTATATTATATTATATTATATTATATTATATTATATTATATTATTTATGTTACGTTAAATAAAATATATATAGATTAGATAGATATATATACATACATACATACATACATACATATACATACACATACACACACACACATATCTATATACACACACACACACACATATATATATATATATATATATATATATTCATATTCATATTCATTTATTTGGATATTTTATTATTTAATATTTATATTTAGATATTTTATTATAATTTGATACACCTGATACATTATTTGTATTATTTATCATTATTTTATATTTATTATATTTATTATTATTTTTTTAAATAATATATATTTATTTGGATGAATTTTAATTATTGTTATATATAATTGATTAATCTCACATTATAATTAAAATATATATAAATATGTATATGTGTATATATATTATTTTGAAAGTCATTATTTAGGATTTATATTAATGATGTATTTATTATAATTTATCATTATTATTTAAAATATATTACTTCAAATAATATTATTTAGATTATTTAGATTAATATATTATTAGTATTATTTCAATGTTATTTTTTAAAATGTGTATGTAATTTTTGTCTTTGTTTTGCTAACTTATAATTTATAATAAATAAGATTGTGTGTGTGTGTATTTATATATATATATATATATATATATAATTGTTCTATTGATTATTTAATATTTATTTTCATCATGTATTATAATTTCATATAATAATAATTATTATTTTAAATAATATCTTTTAATATTTTATTTATTATAATTTATAGCGATACATTTTCCATTATTATTTTATAATATGTGTATTTATTTATTTATTATAATTTCTTGTGCACTAGTATGTATTATTTTGGGGACAGTTAACTGGTGATATTTTATATTTCAGCTGGAAGGTTTAGAAAACAAAAAGGTATATTACTTTATGTCTGGTTGTCTGTCACTTTCTCGGTTTCCCCTACGTGTGTTGCATTACAGATTGTGTTGCATTGCGATTGTGCATTGCAATTTTGCGTCAGGAGTGTGTACAGAATGTCTGTATTGAGGGATCTCAGATCCTGGAGTTTGAAAACTGTCTGTTTATGTATATACAGTGTCTATAAAAAGTATTCACATCCTTTAACTTTTGCATTTAATTAATTTGATGTGTGTTATTAAAGATTGCAGAGCACTTTGTGTTGATAAATGGCAAAATCCTGAGTTAAATACATAATGATTCATGTAACACGAAAAGTCCAATGAGGAGTTCGCTTTTATAGGCACTGGATATATATGTCTGTCCTATGGATTCTTCCCGAATGTTTTTGTTGTATGGAAATTCCCACTAACACTTGAATGTCAGTGTACTAGAATGTTCTGTCTTCCTTTTCCAGTTCTTAAAAGGACCTAATAAGGACATCAGAGTCTGTTTCTGAGATTCTAACAGTGTGAATGTATATGCAAACATAAGGGTCTGAATTCGAATGTATGTTGCATGAATATACAATGTACTGTAGATGTGCTGAGTTGTGTTGGGCTTGTTTTTAGATGTGACTCACAATGTACAAATCAAGACAGAATCAGAAGCCTTTTGTTGTTGTTTTGTGGTTAATATGGAAATGAGACACTTTCAGAAAGATTTAAATCGATTAGCAGAATGACTAACAGGCTTATGGATAATCAGATTTCACTATTACACATTTGAAATGAAATTGCATGTGTTTTTATGTGAGTTAAATGTTTTATGTATGACTTTTGCTCCTGTGGATTGTTAGTGTCATCGCCATCTGCTCCTCTGGCCCTGATGCCGCCTCCGCCCACTGCAGCCTCTCAGCCAATAGCAATGTCCCGTTCCCAAATGCAGCTGCACCTGACTGACCTGCAGCAGCACACAGCTGAACTGCGCAAACAGCTGACACAACTGCGCCAGTTACAGGTGTGTGTGTGTGTTTTTTTTTTTTTGTTTTTTTTTTGTGTGTTTGTAAGCCTCATGCAAGTTCTAAAAACGGATGTGTATTTATATAGATAGATATTATGATGTATATCAACTCTGACATTATATTGTAATTTTTATTTGAAATTTATAATAAATAAATTAATATAAGATATATTTGTTTACATATTGATTTTAATATTTATTATATAATATTTATATTTATTTTAATAATTTATGTATTATAATGATAATATGGCATATTAATAATAATAATAATATTTTTTAAATAATAATAATACATTTTATTTACTCTGACATTATATTATATTGTATTTTATTTCATTTTAATGTGTGTGTATATATCTATATATATGAGAATATATTTCCATATAGTTAAATTTATTATAAATTTCAAATAAATAATTAATAATTAAAAATAAATTCTAATGAATAAATAAATATGTATTATAATTTATATGACATTATAATAATGTTACATTACTTAAATATATATGTATATTAATTTATAAATTATATAATGTATGTATTATATAGAATTTTCATAGTATATTAAATATATAATTTATAATTAATATATATTTATATAATATATTAGATTATTATACAATTATATAATATATTATTATTATATAATAATATATTAAATCTATTATTGAGATATTATTTCTTATATTATAATAATATGTATTTTTATATATTATTGTTTATTTATTATAATTTATTGTGCACTAGTGTGTATTATTTTGGGAACAGTTAACTGGTAATATTTTATATTTCAGCTGGAAGGTTTAGAAAACTAATAAATTATATTATATTTTTTCTTTTGCTGTGTATTTAATCTTGTGCACATGTGGGAATGAAAAAATATTGCTTGATGAATAGCAAAACTTCTAACTTATGACATATTCATTGGGGTAAAATGATTATAAATAATACCTTAGAGAAATAAGTCATTTTATTCACACATAGCTATGAAATGGCTTCAGAAGACTACGGAAATAACACATAAATAATAAATTTGTTAATAAAAATGTTTTTGGAGCTTGACAGCCAATTGCATGGGAAATGTGTACTGTATGAAAAACATAATTACATTTTAATGTATCTATTCTTTTCTTTCAGTTCATATCTAACAATATTGTATTCATACATCCAGGTTTGTGTATCTGTGTGTGTTACAGTTGCAGAATCAGGACTCTGTTCAGGTGTTACTGAGGCAGACGGAGTCTGATTTGGGGATGTGTCTGATCGAGGCGTCTCGCACACAAGAAGATCCATTACAGCGTCAGCGTCTTCTCGTTGAGGAGGAGAGGCTACGCTATCTTAATGAAGAAGAACTTATTATACAGCAGCTACAGTGAGCTAAAGCACTTACGCCTCTAAATGAGAACACATGCTGAAAAACTGTGCTGCATTCAATTTGTGTTGGATGCGATGTGTTCCTTTGTGTTTCCAGCGATCTCGAGCGCTCAGTGGAGGAGATGAGGACGGGGGCGGGGCTTAACCATCACCTGGTGACCGAACAGGAAATAGAACAGAAGAGTCTGGAGCTCAGGAGACTTGGAGAGACCGTCACTGACCTCAAGAGTGAGTGAATGATAAATCTGCGCACAGTTCATGCTACTGACCGTTAATGATTGTTTTAAAACTTTTAAGGAATAAATTTGAAAAATAAATAGATAATAATAATAATAATAATAATAATCCATCATCAGATGATAGTTTGTTTGTTTGCACAAAATTTGCAATGTACAGTTGTAATGAACAACTAGTCAGTAACTATTGATTCTCTAAAAAACAAAGAACAGGCTAATTAGAGTCATTCATTTGGGATTCAGATTGCACTAGTTGAACTGTATATATTTTTGATTCACTAAAAAGAAACGTTCATGAGTCAGACTATACTGATTGCATTGTACGTTTGTGATTCACTAAAAAGGGCTGGCACATACAGGTCATTTGTTCAAGAGTCAGATTACACTGGTTGTGCTGTTCTCTGTTTTTGATTCATTAAAAAGAACCGACTCATAAGAGTCATCATTTCAGGAATCGGACTATACTTGTTGTACTGTATGTTTTTGATTCTCTAAAAAGAGCCGAATCCTAAGAGTAATTTTTCATGAGTCAAACTATACTGGTTGTGTTGTATGTTCTTGAATCACAAAAAAGAACCGACTTAAAGGAATTATTAGGTCAGGAATCAGACCTCACTGAATGTGCTGTGTGTTTTTAGATTCACTAAAATGAACTGGCTTCTAAAAGTCATTAATTCAGGAATAGGACTAAACTTGTGCTGTATGTTTTTGATTCATTAAAAAGAACTGACTCATAAGAGTCATTCTTTTAGGAATCGGGCTACACTTGTTGTGCTGTTTGTTTTTGATTCTCTAAAAAGAGCCGACTCCTAAGAGTCATTTGTTCATGAGTCGAACGATACTGTTTGTGCTGTATGTTTTAGATTCACTAAAAAGAACCAACTTTCGAGAGTCATTAGTTCACTGATCGTGCTGTGTTTTTTTTTTTTTTTGTTATTTTTTTTTTGGATTTACTGAAAAGAACGTAAGAGCTCATAAGAGCCATTTCTTGTTTAAAGAGTCATTCTACACAAATTGTGCCATTTATTTTTGATTTCCTTCAGCAGTCAAAATACACTGGTTGAGCTGAATGGTTTTGATTCACTAAAAGATCCAGATCTTAAAAATTATTTATTCAGGAGTTGAAATATACAAGTTGCACTGTATGCTTTTGATTCACTAAAAAGAGCCAGCTTATAAGTATCATTCTTTTAGGAGTTGGATTACACTGGTTGTGTTATATGTTTTGATTCACTAAAAAGAATCATCTCATTAGAGACATTTGTTTAGGAATCAGACTGCTTTGGTTATGTGATATAAATTTTATTCACTAAAAAAGGGCCTCGAGACTCATTCGCTCTTTATTGGACTACATTGGTCTTGCTCTGTAATCACTACACAGTAGCGACGTTGCGCCTTTGCTCAGTACATAAATAGTGCATAGTTGTTTTGTGCAGTGTTCTGTAGGCAACGTTTTTTTTTGGAAAATGTGGAAATCTGTAATTCAACTATAAGCTAATTCTATGTGTTATGTTCTACAATTTATGTGTTTAGATCAGTTCCCCACTTTACAAAGTAAGATGCGTGTGGTGTTGAGGGTGGAGGTGGAAGCCGTCAAGTTTTTGAAAGAGGAACCGCTAAGACTGGAGGCCCTGTTGAAACGCTGCAGAACCATCACCAATACACTCACTCTACTTCGAAGGTAACACACAAACACGTAAACATTCACTCCTGTTTGTATACGTTCTCTAGTGCCATGCCTAAAGCATTCCTCAGTGTGTGTTTGTGTACAGGCAGGTATCAGAAGGTGTGTGGAGGACACCCGATGACTTCAGTAGTTCAGTTTCCAGCGCGAGTGACGCTGACTTCAGCAGGAGCTCTGATCTAGATATTCTCAACAGTCCTTCTCTAAATCTGCCCGACCTCGGGGGTACCTTATCGGCCACTGCCACTCTTTCTGCCTCCCTGGGCACTCATACCACAAATCCTGGCCTGACGAGTGCGTCTAGTATAGGTAAACACAAGTTTTACATTCTATTTGATGTGTTGATTTATTTGAGTAGTTCACCTAAAATTGAAAATTTACTCAAACATCAAAGATGTTGACGAGTTTGTTTCTTCATCAGAACAGATTTGGAGAAATTTAGCTTTACGTCACTTGCTCCTCTGCAGTGAATGGGTGCCGTCAGAATGAGAGTCCAAACAGCTGATAAAAACATCACAATGATCCACAAGTAATCCACACCACTCCAGACCATCAATTATTATTATTTCTTTCTTACAAACATGCAGCTTTTCTCTTCATAAGATGTTAATTGATGGACTGGAGTGGCGTGGATTACTTGTGGATTATTGTGATGTTTTTATCAGCTGTTTAGACTCTCATTCTGACAGCATCCATTCACTGCAGGCGATCCACTGGCGAGCAAGTGATGTAATGCTAAATTTCTCCAAATCTGTTCTGATGAAGAAACAAACTCATCTACATCTTGAATGGCCTAAGGATGAGTAAATTTACAGCACATTTAAATGGTGAGCTATTCCTTTAACAGATATATTTACAGAACAAGTTTTGGGAACATTTATTGGTTGATGCACGTTGGATAACTGATTCATTGATTTATTGATTTTAGGAGGCACCACTAGTCTATCTAACGTGCTCGGCTCCACTGTTGGTGCCAGTATGAGCAGCGGTGGTATTCCTGGCAGCACCACGCTGGGTAACTGGCTGGCAGGAGCTGGGGCAACAGATCCCATCATGCCTGAACTGGACGGCACCTCCGCAGGTCCAATAAAGACCAGCTGCTTGGAAGATCTGCCCGCACGCAGAGAATCTGACAAAGGAGTGTCAGTGGAGGTCCGACTGGTAATGAACACACTTAATTTTCATATTTGTGTTTTCATGGATGTCAGAAAGAATGTGAATATTTACCAAAGGCTGGCAGACAAGTGTTTTTGAGGGTTTAAATACAAAAATATAATTTTATTAAATTAGTAGTTTATATTTAATAGTTTATATAGTTAAGACTCTTGCTTATAATAATAATAATAATAATACATTATTATTATTATTATTATTATTATTATTAACAAATTAATTTATTATAAAATAATATTATAAAAATATTAATTTATTTATTATAAAAATATATGGTATACAATATTATCAATCTTTTAAGGTTGGACTGTTTTTTAAGGTGATTTCCAGACCTGAAAGTTTTAAAAGCACTATAAATATAATCAAATAAATGTAGCTTTTTCTTTTACATTGCTATTACAATTTTAAAAGGTTTGAATTATTTGGCTAACTTTAGTCTTTTCCTTTCTACAAAAAAAGAGATTTATTTAAAGTTTGGGAACCTCTGCGTGATATCACATGTGGGTGTGTCTTTAGGCTGCAGAGCGAGACTGGGAGGAGAAGAGAGCTAGTTTGACTCAGTTCAGCGCTCAAGACATCAATCGTCTGCTGGAAGAAACTCAAGCTGAGCTGATGAAGGCCATTCCAGATCTGGACTTTGCCGCCAAGCAGATCACGAAACCGGCTGTACCGCCAAAACCCCAGCTGTCCTCCCTCCCAGCGCCCAGCTCAACATCCTCCACTCCTAGCTTAACACCTGAACATCAGCCCAGCAAAACCCCACCAAAACCACCCAGCAAAGACTTCATCCCACGCAGGGGATCAGGTGAGGTTACATTATTATTGCGCCAAGAACTACAGAAATTGCCTTGTGATTTTGGCTATGTTGTTTTATTATTTGACTGATCATTAGATAAATGAATAGGTTTATTAATTGATTTGATTGATTGATTAGGGGAGTTGACAGTGCCACGGTTTCGTACAGAGAAGCCGTCCAAGTCTCCACCCCCTCCTCCTCCTCGACGAAGTTTCCCATCAGGCCTTGGGCTCACGACCAACAGCAGTGGAGAAGTTATCACTATAAACAAGAGTGTGAAGGTGAACCACAATTTTCAAAAGTTAAGCATTTTTGTAAAAAGCCTTGTATCTATTGAATATTAGGTGACGCTGTCATAAAATTTTTCAGGCACGTTAAGGGGATGCTGTCGATTATTTGTACCAAATTTTGTGTGGATACATTAAAGCATATAAAAAATATAATAGTTTGCAACAAATTTCAAAATGGCTGACAGGCAACATTCATCCAGTCCTGGCAAAATTAATATCAATGGATTCAACATGACCCAAGGAACACAAAAAGCTCATGATTTTCTGACATTTTAAAAGTTATGAGCAAAAATAGCCAATTTTGGAACTCATGACCTGTAGGTGGTGCTGTTACCAAATTTGGCTTGTACCCTCAGATCATGGTGCTGATGAAGTGTACCAAGTTTTGTTTCAATAGATCTAAGTTTTGCCAAGATATAGCATCTATTCTATCTATACATTTTAATTTGTGGTCAAAAATCACTAGACTCACTTCATCATAACTTTTTAACACTGATCTCAAGATCTGTAGTTGGCGCTCTTCCCAAATTTGGCATGTATCCTTAGATCTTGGTGCTGATGAAGTGTGCCAAGTCAAGTTTTGTTTCAATGGATCATTGTTTTCCAAGATATAGCATCTATTTTCTTCTATATATTCTAATTTTGTGTCAATCATTAGATTCACATCATCATAACTTTTGAACACTGATCTCAAGACCTGTAGTTGGCGCTGTTCCCAAATTTGGCATGGACCCTCAGATCATGGTGCTGATGAAGTGTACCAAGTTTCGTTTCAATAGATCTCTAAGTTTTACCAAGATATAGCATCTATTCCATCTATACATTTTAATTTTGGGTCAAAAATCACTAGACTCACATCATCATAACTTTTTAACACTGATCTCATGATCAGTGTTGTTCCCAAATTTGGCATGTGCCCTCAGATCATAGTGCTGATGAAGTGTGCCAACTTTCATTTTGATAGATTGAAGTTTTGCCAGGATATAGCATGTATTCTTTTCTATATATTCTAATTTTCGGTCAAAATGATTAGATTTACATCATCATAACTTGTGAACAAAAAGGAATATCAAAACTCTGTTCAGTCATTTCTTAGTAACAAATTCAAATGCTTTTGTTATAAGCAGTTACAAAATAATTAATATGTACTTTGCACTTGATTGGCTGTTAAATGTAAATTAAAGCTTTATTTCCTTTGCCACAACTGTTAATATTTCTTGTGCTTCATATCTTGCTGTGCCCGCAGATGTTTATTAGGTTGCTCTTTCATACACGTCTTATTTTTGTAGAAATTGGAGAAGATGGAGAACAGAGAGGAGGCTGAAGTACCGACTCAATCCCAGACGCCTCCCGTCAAACTGAGACGTCCGTCGACCTCCGACGGGCCCCGACCGTCATCCACACCTCCGGTCATCGCTGCTTCTGGGATGAAGGAAGATGAGGATGAAGATGAGAAGATAATGGCAGAGCTGGAGGTAAAAAGCTGATATACAGCTGTTATTCTTATCACCATGTAGTGTGTGTATCTACATATAGGATGACATTGAGGTTCATTAACTAATTCCTGATTGCTTTGTCAATTTTAATACAGCAGATTTGGAAATAATGTGTTGTTCATTTTCCTCCAAACCTAAACATGTCAATGCACTAATCCACACACACCAACACGACAGGCATTTCAGAGAGCCCCAGTGAGACTGAGGGTCACTGCTGAGGCCCAAAGCCCTGCTGAGGTCACTCCTAACAGTGTTGACAGGGCAGGCCAGTGGATCAGCAACTCTCTGTGGAGAGAGGTAATGTGTTAACTGCCAGTCCTTCCTCTCAGGCCTCCCTATAACTTCTGGCATTGAGGTTTTTCCTGAACCTTACTAATGCACTGACACAAAACCTATTAATCTGTCATCTTTTCAAGTCTTTAATCAGCTGTGCTACTGCATGTTATTAGACGGCTTGAATGAGGTCTGGTATAGAAACCCGGCTATAAAAACACATTGGGAACTAAACATGTTTTTCTAACCTTTTTAAGTGTTTCTTGACTTGTTATATGTGATATGTGAAAGTCTGTTTTCACCTCAGAGATTTTATAGTTTCTAAAAAATGGCTAAAATTTTCTAAAATAATTTTTTTTCTTAATGTAATGTAATGTAATATAATTTAATATAATAATAAATAAGATATTATTATTGTATAGTATTTAATATCTTAATATTTAATAGCTTTATTTAATAATACATTATATTTGATATAATAAAAGCAATTAAGCAATTAAATATTATACATATGTTATTATTAAATAAACATTAAATGGAATATTAGTAATTTTATTTAGTTTAATATTATATTATACTATTAAAACTAAGTATTAAGTCATTAAATACTGTATAATGATGATCATATTTACAGTAATAACAATTATAATTTATTTGTAATTAATAATAATGTAATAATTATACATTTAATTATAAATAATTATGAAAATTATAAATATACACTTATAAATATACATTATGAAATTATTCAGTATTATTAAATAAAACATTTTCTTAAAATTGCAAATGTATCTCTTAATTGCTTTAATAATATATTATAGAATATTAAGCAATACAGTTTTATATGATCTAATATTTATTATGTATTATTATTATTATTATTATTATTATTATTATTATTAATTTTATGTTTCACAATGTGACCTATTTCTTAATTTGAACTTTCTTACAATTAGTTTTATTTTTACTCTTAGGTGAAAATGAGCTTCCATACTTAATACCGGCAGGGTCAAGACACTGGGAGTTTAAGATATCTCTCATAATTTAGAATGTAAAGTCAAATATTTCCTCAAAGCAAGCAAAAAAAAAAAAAAAAAAAGCTTAATGTTTAAAAAAATAGCAACTCTGTAACAGCAAAATGTACATGCAAATAATTATTATATCTGTCATTTTTGACAGATATAACATTCTGACAAAAGACAGTTGGCTTGTTTTCTTTTGAAGCTAAACTGTTGGAATAAACAGAGTTATATCAGTCAAGGTCATCTCTTCTTCTCTCTCTCTCTCTCTTTCTCTATCTTTTGTTATGTCAAGCTGTGCCTCTTCTGCACAGTGACAGTAATGTTGTGACACTGTGGTAACAAATCAATTTTAACAAGCTTAAAGTCTTTAAAGCAAACCTTCAAGAGCCAATAACAAACAGACAACACAAAAAACATGTCAGCTACTGCGGTCTAAATGAACTCCTGACTTTACCCGCTCATCAGTCTCGACAGCATTTCTTAACTATGTACTTGCCTTATTTTCACTCGTTCTGTTTACTGTATCGACAAGCCATTCGTTACAGGAAACTATAGCGAAATTGACCAGTGAATTCAGGATGTTTGAAGAAGAAAACTGGTCGTTATCATCTGAGATATCTGGACAGCCTGTGTCTGTATATGTGTGTGTGTATCTTGTCAGCCTGCAGAGATGTACTGTGATGAGTACTACTAATGTCTCACAATGAAAGAAGTGTGAAAGAGTTGCTAATATCAGCTTTCTCGCACACATGCAGGGTGTCAGTCAACACTACTGCTGCATGCTGCTCTGTAGAGATTCCCTGTGTTTCTTTCTTTCATTCAATTAGTGTTTCTATTTCTGTTTCAAGGCTCTGATCCAAAACCTAGCGAGCTGTGTCTCTGTCTACATATGCAGCAACCGAACCGGACTGTAATGGATCATGACGCTAAGCTAACGACATAATGTGTAGTACAGACAAGTATACAGGTGTCATTTCAATTAGACAGATTTATTGTCTTTCGATTTTCAGTGCTGAATAAATTTGTATTTTATTTTGTATTATTGTAACCCAGCTGCCATTAAAATCGGAGAAAATATCCCATAGACTTACAATAACAATGTAACGGATACATATTTTATAATGTGTTTTTTTAAGCTTTCTTAAATGCTTTATTTAATAGTATTATATAATATTAAATCAATTAAGTATTTATCTATTAAGTATTATATAATAATTTATTTAATAATAATAATAAATAATATTACAAAATGACTACTGTTAATAATATTTACACTATTAATAATAACATACCACATATAACATTATTATTATTATTATTATTATTATTATTATTATTATTTCTCACATTGTAAATAATTGTTTTTGTTTCTTATTAAATAATATTATATAATAACAAAGCAACTAAGAATTAAGCAGTATTACTGAGTGTCTTCCTCTTCTTCTTCTTCTTCTTCTTCTTCTTCTTCTTATTTAATAATAATAATAATAATAATAATAATAATAAAG
The DNA here is from genome assembly GCA_039654775.1 of Spinibarbus caldwelli. Classification (NCBI taxonomy): domain Eukaryota; kingdom Metazoa; phylum Chordata; class Actinopteri; order Cypriniformes; family Cyprinidae; genus Spinibarbus; species Spinibarbus caldwelli. The sequence goes on along the minus strand of CM077262.1, from coordinate 4,996,439 downwards.
TAATAAATTATTACTGTTAGTTGTTTATTATTATTATTATTATTATTATTATAACAATCAATATTAATAATAAATTAATCAGTTATTACTATTAAATTATTACTACTATATTATTATTATTATTATTATTATTATTTCTCACATTGTAACTATTTCTTATTATATAATATATAATATTGAATAAAGCAATTGAATATTAAGCTATTAATTCTAATTATAATAATAGTCAATATTAATAATAATAAATTAATTATTGCTATCTAGTTAATAATAATATTTGCATTATTGTTATTTTTCTCACATTGTAACTTTATATTTTTAGATTTCTTATTATATAATATTATATAATAAAGCAATTAAGTAAATAATAAAATACAATTTTATATAACAACAACTTTTTATTAATAGTCAATATTAATGACAATAATTATTTGTTAATAATAATAATAACAATAATATTATTATTATTATTATTATTATTATTATTATTATTATTATTATTATTTATTCCATTCCACTAACAGCTTACGAGTTGGGTCAAGACATTGGAGATTTTTGATATCTAAAAGTGACATGTTTCCTTAAAGCAATCAAAAATATAATGCAACTCTCACATATTCTTCAGAAAACAGAGATGCTGGGCAGCTCACTGGGTTTTGGAGCAGAACTTTCATCATGATGCTCTTCTTCCAACAAACGTGAATTATTCAAACTCAGTCCCACGACTTAAACAAACACGGTCATTTTCCAGCCCAGCCCAGCCTGCTGTTGTTTATTCACGTTTGTTCTCTCTGGTTCTCAGCCTGTAGGCACTCCTCCGGGCTCTGCCAAACTGGTGCAGCCATCTGCTGCGTCCCGTCTGCGGCACCTGCAGCAGAGCAGCCTGGAGCGCCGCAGCAGGAAACAGCAGGAGGAATTCCCAAAGCTCCAGCAGGGTCAGCAGCAGGTATTCCACTTCTAACAATAGCTGCGCCCTGCTATCGGCCGACTGACGCTCGCTCTCGCTGACTTTACCTCTGCTCTGCGCTAAACGGCACGAGTCAGAACTTTCGTTCAGTGCAAACTCATCCGTCGACTCCAATGACTGTAACACTTGCAGCCGAGCACGCACTTCCATATAAGCTGCTACGTCTACCAGTTGCTGCACAGATGTTATGGTTTTCCCCTGTGCGATGGGGTTCAGTATGCACAAGTCCTCTGATTTCCCCGTATGCTCACAGATTATGTATTTTTCTCTTCCATGCTACATGAACTATTCTTCCAGAACAACAAAACAGCACAATATAGTGAATCACATTGCCAGGGAAAGATGCCAAAAGACAGCTGCTAAATTTCTCTCTCGATTTGTAGCTTGTTTCTACTCTAGGAGGAAAAAGTAGACATTTAGGCCTGAAATTTATGTTACGTAAGTACACCGATGCGAAGGCAGTGTTCACATACGCTGTCTTTCAAAGTTTTGGGGTTGGTTAGCTTGAAAAGTCTCTTTTGCTCACCAAGGCTGCATTTATTTGATCAAAAATACCAATATAATAAATAAATATTGTGAAATATTATTATGAATTAAAATAGCTGTTTTCTGTTTGAATATGTTTTAAAATGTAATTTATTCTTGTGATGCAAAGCTGAATTTTCAGCATCATTACTCCAGTCTTCAGTGTCACACAATCCTTCAAAAATCATTCTGATTTGCTGCTCAAGAAGCATTTCTGATTATCAATGTTGGTCACTTTTGATCAATTTAATGCATCCTTGATGAATAGAAGTATTAATTTGGTTAAAAAAAGTGACCCCAAAATTTTTAAACTGTAGTGTACTTGCGTAGATTATTTTTAAGGCCTTAATGTCCTTAAATATTTCAGAGGCTAATTAAGACTAATGAAGTCCTAATGATGCCAGCTAATCGGCAAACTTAAGTTCCCTGTCCTTGTGCCATCTTTGAGTTTTCCTTTCAGTCTCTTTCACTCTTTGTCTATAATCTTTAAGTAACTATACTGGTCTGAAGCACTACATTTTGATGAGTACTCAAGCTGTCAGATCCCAGCCGAAAGAAGCTTTTGTGCTGTGCCTTCACTGTACTTATGACAGGACAGGTCAAGGTGAGATGGCATACGCGACCTAGATACTTTCTGACATTGTCACTGTGATGCTTTAATGTGTCAAAGCTTTTGAAAGATCGGTTGGAAAAGAGAAGGAACTGGAGATGAGATGTGCTTTGATCATGGTCAGGTTTGGCTAGCTACCAACCTGGAAAAAAGGCATTTATTGTAGGATATGTTGAAGTGAACATGAAATTACTTTTTTCATTTTACTTTCTTAATCTGACATATTTATGGGGGAAAAACGGTTGAGATTCTATCCATAGGAGTTGATTGGATTGTAAAAAGCGGGTGCTCTATAGCAGAATAAGGGAAAAAAATATATAGTTTTTGGAATAATACATACTAAATCATGGACAAAAGAAAAAAGAATGAGTATTAAGAAAGTAAATAAGGTGAATTTTGATTTTATTTTATGCTTATTTTACACAAAACAGCTAAAATAGTCTATTAAAAGACTAGGAATGTGTATTAGGAGAGTAAATAGGGTGAATTTTGATTTTATTTAATGCTTATTTCAGATAAAACAGCTAAACTGTGGACAAAAAGACCAGGAATGTGTTTTAAGAAGGTAAATAGGGTGATTTTTAGATTTCACTTTATGCTTATTTGACACAAAACAGCTAAACCATGAAGAAACAGCTGAATCAAAATGGATAAATCATGGATAAAATGACTAGAAATGTGTTTTTAAAAAGTAAATAAGGTCAGTTTTGATTTCACTTTACGCTTATAAACAGCTTCTCATTTAAAATCACTTAACGTTAAGAGGACAATTTAATCAAATAATGTACAGAAGAGTGAAGAGGAAAGGTAAGACTGCAGTGTTCCTGTGATGTTGCACAGTCTCTATTTATCAGGGCAACTCGCAAAGTCAGTGCTCCCCAAAATCCATCCCGAAAGAACGAGAGGAGAGAGATTGCGTGCAAACCCTGAGGGAGGGAAGTGAAAAATTGGGTGGAAAGACAGAGAAAAGGAAGAGATAAGACGGCGAGGTTTGGTTTCTCTCTTCCATCTTCTGCTGTCTCTCTCTCTCTCAGTCCTGCGGGGTTAATCGACAGACTATTAGCTCAGTGTAAGCTCAGTTAGCCGGCCTGCTGCAGACTGTCTGATGCACTCCAGGGGCAAATTAATGTCTCCAAAATGAAACTAGTGAATTTTTTAATTGGCAGTGACATGACTGCAAGATAAGATGTTTTATAGACAAGCCAGTTAAAGGAACAGATTACCTAAAAAGGACAATTGTCATTTTCTCACCCTGATGTTGTGCATGACTTACTTTCTTTTGTTGTGGAAGAAAGGAGATATTTGTAAGAATGCTTGAGCTGCTGTTTTGAAGGTGATTTTTATTGCCAGGCTCCAAAAAGGACAAAACTATGGGAGCCCATGGAATAAAAAAAAATAAAAAAATGTAATTGCAACTTTATATCTCACCATTCTGACTTTTTGCTCACAATTCTGATAAAAGTAAAAATTGTAAGATACTCATTTGCAAGAAAAAAGTCAAGAGTTGTGAGATTTGTATTTTTAATTGGGTGGTGAAAACCAAAAAAAAAAAAAAAACAACATTTGGGAAACATAAACTCAGAATTGAGTGACAAAAAAATTCAGAATTTCAAGAGCTAAAGAATTTAAACAGAATTTGAACGTGACCTCAGAATTCATAGAAAAACATTCCAAATGGCAAGATTTAAACTCAGAATTCAGAGAAAAAAATTCAGAATTGCAAGATTTAAACTAAAAAAATTGGCAGAATTCCTTGAAATTGCGAGAAAGAAAGTCTGAATTGTGAAATAAAACATTGCAATTACCTTTTTTTTAATAATGTATTATGTGGAGGAAACATGCTTCCATACAAAACAGCTCCATAACAGCACTATAAATGTAGAAACGAGTAAACAGGTTTGAATGAGGGTGAGTAAATGACAGGTTTTGTCTGTGGCTGCATGGATTTCTGTCCATGTGTTGTTGTCAGGGATTCCTGTCTGTCACCGATGAGCGTTTCTAAGGCACAGACTGAGAGGATTAAACAAACAGTCACCGTGGCAACCGTGGAATGAGGCAAGCAGCCCCTCTATAGCAACCAGTGGAGACTGTGATACCTGCATTCCCACATATTTAGAAACTGCTGCTGCTGCTTACTTGGTCAGGTTTAATTCGGCTAAATAACTGTGTTTGTAGTTATGTTCACAATGGAATACTAGCATGCATACTGCGTTCCTGTAGCTCAAACAGCACGGCATTACAAACACCAAGGTGGGTTTGATTCCCAGGGAATGCAGGAAGGGTTTGATTCCCAGGGAATGTAGGAAATAACAAAGTGTAGAATTATTTGGATAAAGCATAAATGCAGAAGCATAAATGTGGAGGTATGCTGACTATAGTTATGCATTAACCTGAATTCAAAACTCAGTCAAGAAAACCAAAATATTATTCTAAAAAGTCACAGCTGATAACACTTGTTTATTAGTCAAGATGAGCGCATTACATAACGGAACATAGATTTGTATGCAGCAAGAATTGTGTCATTTACAGTAGCCAGTGTTATTTAGTATTTTTTATATGAATATAGTATTTAATAATATTTTGAATGAGCTTTTACTATTTTATATTAAGTTTTAATTTAAATTTATTTTAAGTTTTTGTAATTTTGTTGTGATTTTATTTTCAGCTTTTTTTTTCTATTCAGCTTTATTTTTTTATTTTAATTTGGCATTTTTTTATTTTTTTATTTTAGTACTTCAGTATATTTTCAAACTTTTTTTTTATTTCAGTTATAATGCAATGCAATATCTCTTAAAACAAAAAAACAAAGAAACTTAATTTTTTTTTTTATCTAATAATTTTTTTATTTTTCTTTTATATTTCTATTTGACTATTTTCATTTTAGTTTAGTTTAAGTCATTTTAGTACTTCAATTTATTATTAAACTTTTTAAAATTTTATTTCAGCCTTTAATGGGTTTAATTTATTTATTTTTTTTTTTTGTTTAGTTTTAGTCACTTTAGTACTTCAGTTTATTATTAAACTTTTTTTATTTTTTAATTTATATGAGCCTTAATGGCTCTATTTTTAGTTTAGTTTTAGTAATTGTAGTACTTAAATTTATTTAATTTTGTATTTAATTTATTGTTTTTATTTTCACACAGAAAGATTTTTAATAGTGTTAGTTATAGAACACTACTGCTATTTGCAAACATACCCTACTATATGCTACAGTAACGTCAGTCTTTAAACTCCACAGAAACCTTGTGAATTCAGCTCATGCACATTACACAGTGTTCAATCAGTGTTTGTGATAAAACAGCACGTCTGTAAGTGAGCTGCAAGTGTGCACTTGATAGTACTCTGTCTATTTGCTTTAAACTAGATATACTAACTCAATTAGTTTTGTCGCAGCTAGTGAGTGATTAAAGACGCTGCTAAAACAGCAATACTGCACATGCCAGAGTCTTTTCTCTAAAGGCACGTACACATTAGTTTTCTTCTAATACCCTTCTGGAAGGGCCTCTAATCTTCCTTCGACTGTGCGCGCGCTCAGGCAGCTGTCTTGATTAGCGCCGACAGCAGATCAGTCTCGTCTCTGTGCTTCACTGCGGTCTCAGAAACAACAGGACACAGTTCCCAGTCATCAGTCAATGCCCAACAACTCCGGCTTTGTTTCCAGGCAAAGATCTGGCTAATTTGGCACAGCGCCGAATGCGGCAGGCCGTCATCTCCCGGAAAGAGAGTCTTCGCTCGGGCTTAATGGGAGGTCTGTGCCATGAATCGGACAACAGACTGTCTGGACGCTCGCTCTGCTGACCATTTTGGCTCGGCGAGGGCAAACACAGAAGGCTGTGAAGATTCAGTGTTTGAAGGGATTATTTATTCTTGAAAGGTCAAATTGTTTGCTGGCCCTGAGTGAGAGATGTTGGAACTGGGAGTGTTTGTGTGTCCTTTTCTGGGCCTCTTTCAGCGGTTTGTTTGCGACCCGGGGGTGTTGAAGGACTTTGCTGTAGATGTTTAATAAGGTGAATGAAATCGTGCTTGTAGAGACGCTCTCAGTGCTGCGTTCGCTGAGTGTCCTTAAACAAACTGAGCGCAGTGGGAAGCAGTGAGGTGGAAAAATGATTCAGCCTGATTTTCTGAGTGAAGTCGGCGCTGCTGTTGGGCACTTTTGAGCTTAGCTTGCTCGTTTGTTAGTCAATACTTTATCTACATACTCAAAAGTGTTTTTGAAAGAAGTCTATGCTCACTGAGGCTGCATTTCTTTGATAAAAACACTGTAAAAACAGTAATATTGTGAAATATTATTACCATTTAAAATAACTATTTTCAATAGCAAATTAGCAATATATGTTAAAATGTAATCTATTCCTGTAATTGAAGCTGAATTTTCAGCATCATTACTCCAGTCTTCAGTGTCACATGATCCTTCAGAAATCATTCTAATATTCTGCTCAGTTATTACTAGTTCTTAATATTATCAGTGTTGAAAAATCAGTTTTTGCTGTTTATACATATTTATTTATTTATTTATTTATTTATTTATTTTTCCATTAAATGGAAAGTAAAAAACAAAAAAACAAAAAAAAAAAAAAGCATTTATTTGAAATAGATTTTTTTTTTGCAACATTATAAATGGCTACTGTCAATTTTGATGATTTTAGTGATTAATTTACCCTAACAGTTTTTCATTATTCATAATAAATGTTTCATGAGCAGCAAATCAGCATATTAGAATGATTTCTGAAGGATCATGTAACACTGAAGACTGCAGTAATGATGCTGAAAATTCAGCTTTGATCACAGAAATAAATTACATTTTAAAATATATTCAAATAGAATATAGTTATTTTAAATTCTAATAATGTTTCAGAATTTTACTTTTTTTTGGTATTTTTCATCAAATGAATGCAACCTTGGTGAGCATAAGATACTTTCAAAAACTTATTCCAAGCTTTATTTCAAACTTTTCTGGCAAATAATTATTTTATCAGCAAAATACAAGGCTTTCCAGCACAGTGCCACAGAAATAGCTTGCTTGCTTTTGTGGTTGCAGCTAGTTTAAGAACTTAAATTAGAATGATTTCAAGTTTTTGCCACCTTCCTTCATTTCCTATCATCAGCCTCAGTAGGAGGGTAAATTTAGGTACATTTTCACATACTGTGAATTTGGCTGCTCCTCTGCTGGTGGCATAGTTAATATCTCTCTGCCCTTCACCAGACAATATTTTAAATCAAAATCCGAATATTAACATGATCACAGATGCTGTATCTGCCTCTTTATCACATTTTACCTGAGCACACAGATATATCTCATACTTCATATCAAGCAGTGTTATTTTAGTATTATTTATATAATAAATATGAATATTTAGTTTTAGCTTTTATTTTTATATTTGATGTTTTCATGTTAGTTTTAGTTTTTTTTTTATGTGCTTGTCATTTTATGACAAGCTTCAGCTGATTTTGGTTACTTTCCAAGGCTACATTTCAAATTTTCTTGTAATATTTGTATTTGATTTGATTTCAGTTTCATTTCAGTTGACACATTTTTAATAGTTTTAGTGTATATTTTTAGTTTAAAGTCCATTATGTTCGGTTTTAGACCTTTTCTTTGGCTGAAAAACTATTTAGCTGCTTCGAATTGATTAATCTCAAAACCATGCCTGTTTTAAGGTTGACTATCACAGTAACTCTGAGGAAAGACTGTCTCCTGGTGGCCATTATATGTATAACAAAAGGAGGAAGGCAAAGGCACTAGTCTCTCTCAGGCTATGCACTGCTAAATGTTTAGTGGGCACATTAGAAATGACAATGTACTGATTATTCTTTCTTTTCTCTTCTCTTATCTACTCACCTGTCCTAACTTGCTTGTATTTTATCCCAAGTCCATCCTCTCCTGACCTTTTCTTATTATGCTGAGGTTATAATAGCCCAGCACCTGTATTTTTGACGCATATATTGTTAAGACTAACCCCTATCTATTCCTGCAGTCATGCATTTTTCCTTTACAAGTAAATATATTTATAACACTTGTTGAGAAGTAAATAAATAGGATTTTAATTCTGTTTAGGATTATGATTAAGAATTTAATTGACTTTAAACTATTGTATGAGTCTGATTTCATAAAGGAAGGAAAGATATTTTCCTTTTCTGCCTCACGGCCTCAGATTGTCTTAGCATTGCCAATCATTTTTTTTGTAGCGGCATGTTGACTATCAGCCTCCAAGTACTGCCCTGAGTTGTCCTACATGCCCCCCCTTTACCCTGAGATCTGATCCTGTCTAAGGTGAACGCTTCATGGCGACGATGATCCTAGAAACCAGGGGAAGCACAGGTGACCTCTGAGCCTAAATCATCTCCCAGCTAAAGCACAACACCTCAGTACTGAAGAGCTCTGACGAAGGTACGAGTCTAATTGTAATTTCATAGTAAAGCTGGTCGATGGATGCAAGTAGCAACCAGTATATGTACACTGAATAAACAATGTAAATTATATATGCTATATAAAATATAAAGCGGTTACAATCTCCTATGTAAACAAACTTATGGCAATATATTTGAAAATATTTTAGGGTGATTCTCATTAAACATGCACAGATCAGATATCACTGCAAAATTTAAAAATAAAAATGCATTTTTCAAAAAGAAAGTTTATTTTTTAGGAGTTTTGAGATGTTTTACCTTTATTTTATGCCAATTTAGCATAATTGACCTTTTAGTAATTTTTGGGTGAATTATGCAAAATTTGATTATTATATATTTGAAGCAAACAAGTACATTCTAGCCCCAAAAAACTCTTAAAACTACATTCTGTGACACAAAAACAGTGTATTTGGTGTCCGCCATGACACTCTTTGTGAGAAATACTGCAAGCGGAGTGATACAAATGGTGAAATGGTTGGAGTTCTGATATCACTAGAATATCACACTGCTTTCAGCCATTTATATGTATGTATGTATGTATGTATGTTTGTGTGTGTGTGTGTGTGTGTGTGTGTGTGTGTATGTATATATATATATATATATATATATATATATATATATATATATATATATATATATAAAATCATTGATTTGTTTTTAAATTCACACAAGTGTAATATAGTAATATATACATTTTAGTTTATACATTTTTTTTTATTTAACAGTAATTCACATAGCAAGTTAATAATAAATACAGTAAATAATAAATATAGTAAATGCATATTTAATACAATTAGCAATTTAAAACTGCAGTCCGTAACTTTTTTTTGGTTAAAAATGATCCGAAATCAATATTTGAGTAAGTACATAACCAGCCAGTGTTCAAAACTATCGCCTTACTTTAGCCCGATTCACAACGGTTAGCTTATAATAATATTTCTAATTTGAGTGGTACGGGTATGTTTTCGCAGGAGATTCAAGCATGGCACTGCGTCTTTACGTCACGTCTGTAAACATAAAAAGTTGTCCCGGCTACTAGGCTATCACATGTGAGGATCCTGGAGGTGGTGGATCGTTTAGCCTTTTCTCACAGCAGCTGGAATAATTAAATGTATCATTTTTATGGCGGATTGTGATCCAGGAAGCATTATAAGTTTATGAAACACATGTGAACGAAATTAAATTATATTCCAGTTTTAAATATGCTTCTGATAACAGATAGCTTGGGATTACACAAGATTTGGATTTGAAAGAATACCAGTTCAAAGGGAGCATAGTTTGCTTTTTGGGTTAAAAGAATTTCTAAATATGAAATTCGAATGGCATGACAATTAGATTAGACTGTACAGAAATTGAAATCTACACGATAATACACACTATACTCATTGTCACACAATGCTGATGTTGTTAACATTAATAATTTGAGAATAAAGTATAACAATAATAATAATTTGCATGGTTTAATGTGATATGCGCTAACCGATCTTTAGATTAAATAACGATTGGTGCGATTTATTGTGATGCTTTTTTCCTCAGTTGGTCAGAACAAACGTGGCAGACTTGTTACTTACTTGTTCAGATGACAATATCCGGTGAAAATTCTTATTTGGGTCATATATTCCAAGACGTAGGCTAGAATCTGTGATTGCGAAGTACAGTAAATATCCCACACCGGTGCATGACTGACTGCCACACATTCACCTCAAAACATTAGATTAATTCGCGCTGGAGCCGTGCCAACTCACAACCCAAGCAAGGAAGATAATTCCGCAAAAAGCTGCAATTCCAGGTTTTCAAACAGAGATGGCGACAAAGAGGCAAAACTTATGGACTGCAGCTTTAAGTAATTATATTGCATTGAAGTAATGAGAATTGAGTGGAAATTGTGCTTAATTCTCATTACTTATGCAATATAATTACTTAAATTAAAAAAAAAGTGCTTAATTGGCATGAACATTGTCTGTAAGCAAAATATAATTTATAATTTCTTTGTTTTTATTTTGAGGTGACACGACTGGGAAATGTTTTCAACAAGTTTTATGAGATTCGCCCTTTAGCTGATATGTAGTTTGGGTCAGTTTTAGATAGACAAATAGAAAATTAGGAATAATATTAGCAGTTTTGACTTTCTGCAAAGAAAATTCAACTAGAAAATATCTGCAGCACAATTAAATAATTACCTTCAGAGTTAAATAGCAAACGCAACTGACAAATAATTGGTAAATATTTATCAAGAATAAGCTAGATATTTTATATAAGATTAGCTTTTGTATTTTTATACTAAAAAAGGGAGAATGTGTTAAGATTAGATAGCGTGAGGTACATGCCTTATCTAAATTCATACTGTATGACTTGTTGAAATGAAGAATGAAGCCTGGGATCTATTATGTGAATCGCATCAATTTTCTATGTGTTTCCCCCAGTGGATCTGAAGTGTGAGAGCATATATTTTGTTACGTAACATTTGACAGCACATTACACTGTACGTGTGAAGCACTTTGTGTCACTGGGACGTATTAGCACCGTATGATAAATAACCAGTTGGCGATGAATAATAAACTGCTATCGACTGTTGAGATCAATATTCTCATTCATATTTAATGGATCCCCAAGGGTTTGCAAACAACTGCCCCACTGCCATTGTTTTTCCCATTTTCTGCTAAGACATATATATATAGCTACAGTATATATAAGACGCTGTAGTTTGGTTTGGTGGTCGTGTCCATCAGATCCCTGATACTTACCTCATAACTTTCTTTTTCATGTCTTAAAATGACTTAATTGAAGTAGAATAGACCCAAACTCTGATGTGACACACGTCCAAGCACCATATGCTGTGTTACAACACTGAGAAATGTCCAAAATATATGTACAGAGAAACTGTGGAACTGTAGATAAACTGTATGATCATGGATATGTTCATTTAGGGTATTTTTTGTAAGCTTTTTTTTTTCTACCAAAAGCGTTTGAGAGATCTGAACTGCATGTAGATATCCTCTCAAAGTCTGCATGCAGAATCCTCTCTCTGTAAGTTCTGTTTACAAGTGTAAGATAGATGGATTTCTGTATTAATAAAGAGATTTTTTTTTTTTTTTGTAATAAATATAGTTGTATGAGTAGACGGGTCAATCGGATCCTATTCACTGTTGTCTGATCTGTAACAAACCATTCAAGCATTCCAAACCTCTGAATTTAACATGTCCAAAAAAAGAAAAACATTTTTTCATTAATGCTACATATAGAATGTATATAAATCTATCGACGACAACTTGTGATAAAACAATAACAGTGTGAATGCAATGTTGACCAATAGAAATATATCTATATGGAAATGTTATAATGTAAAAGTTGTTTTAATGTTGAGAAAACCTCGTCTGGTTGTGTATGTACAAGAGACTGTTGGTTTTGAATGTTCTTGTGCTGTTTTTGTGACTATTAAAGTGAATATCTTCTACTACAGTCTTGTGTGCTAATTGTAATTACAGAAATACTGTACTTTTTTTTTGTAATTGTAAATGCTGTTTTTTATCCAGTATAAAATCTTTATTATGTCATATGCAGAAAGAAAAAAAAATTATTCATATGAAAAAATAAATATACACATACTAGACAAAGCTAGTTTTCAGTAGTTGGTGTACAGTAAGCATTTCAAGAATACATGTAAAGATCAATACAGTGTCAAAATGAAGCTGAAAATCTCACGAAACCTGTCAGGAATATGCCGTATTTCACCTAAACATAAGAATTAAGGAATAAGGAATTACTGTTAATTTTTAAATTATTTTTGGTGTCAAATTCTTTCAATTTCTCCTCCTCCCATAATTTTGGAGCAAAATATGAAATATAAAAGAACGTTCAAATTCTTCTTTTTTTTATATTTTGGGGCGAAATATGAAATATACAAACACGTTCGAAATCTTCATATTTCTTAAATATTTTTTTAAATTTTGGGGCAAAATATGAAATATGCATGTTCACATTTTCAAAGTTTTTTATCCTTTTAATTTTGGCGCAAAGTATGAAATATGCAAGCACATTCAAATTCTTCATATTTCTTTATTTTTCCCCTTTAATTTTGGGATGAAATATGAAATATACAACCACGTGTTCAGATACTTCAAATTTCTTAATTTTTTCTATTAATTTTGGGGCAAAAATATAAATATACAAACAAATGTTCAAATTTTACAAATTTTCCTTTTTTTTTTTTTTTTAATTTTGGGGTGAAATATGAAGAATACAAGCATGTTTTAAATTTTTTTTAATAATTTTTTTCCCCTTTAATTTTGATGCAGAGTATTAAATATACAAGCATATTCAAATTCTTCACATTTCTTAATTTTTTTTTAATTTTGGGGCGAGACATGAAATATACAAACACGTTCAAATTCTTCAAATGTCCTTTTCTTTTAATTTTGGGGTGAAATATGAAAGCATATTAAAATTCTTTATTTCTTAATATTATTCTTTTAATTTTGGAGCAAAATATGAACTCTTCACATTTCTTTTTTTTTTTTAAATTTTGGGGTGAGATATGAAATATACAAACACATGTTCAGATTCTTCAAATTTCTGAATTTTTTTTCTTTTAATTTTTTCTTTTTGCTGCTAAATATGAAATGAATAAACGTTCAAATGCTTAATTTAATTTTATTTATATATATTTTTTTACATTTTTGGGTAAAATATAAAATATACAAGCACATTTTCAAATTTCTCAATTTTTTCTTTTTCCTTTTAATTTTGTGGCAAATTATGAAAGCATATTCAAATTCTTTATTTCTTAATATTATTCTTTTAATTTTGGAGCAAAATATGAAATATACAAGGCAAGCGCACATTCTTGAAAGGTTTCTTGAGATTGACCAAAAAGTTGTTTGCTAAATTGTACATAAATAGTTGAGATTTTATTATTTAGATACAAATAGCTTATTGTCGCTGTTTAAATATTTCTTGTAAACTGTTTTTGGCTTCATGTGTAATGTGGGTTGGTCGCAGGATGCTTTGAGCTGTGTGTGTTTCACAGAGAGATGTCGGACGACACAGGAAGCTGCTGAGATGGTTTCCATTTGGCGCTTCGTCTTCCTCCGTCTGCTCTGATGTACGGCTGGTTCCTCAAATCTACACACACACACACACAGACAGAGTCAGAAACCCCCTGATGAAGATATCTGAAGATATCTTTTGAGTCTTTCAAAAACTTGAAAGAAAGGGAAACATCAGAGATCTACACGGAGGAACTGAGGGAGGCACTTGCAGGAAGCTGAGTGTTACAGAAGAGCATAAGTAGATGAAGAGCGATACCTTCAGAGACAGAAGAGAGGAAATGAGAGACAGTTATAAAGCAGAAGTCCCATCGCAGAAACCCGAATCACAGAGCAGACGAGACGAGCGCTTCCCAGAACGAGCCGTAAACGGCACCGCCTGCAGAGCTGAGAACCAGACAGAGAGAAACGTCAGAGGAAAGAAGAAATAAGACAGGCAGACTAAATACACAATATAGATTATAGAATATCAGAATTTAAAAAAAGAGTGAATGAAATGACAGACAAAATGATTGAAGAAAGAATTAAAATAGGCAAAGAATCCCAAGAAGCGCTAGGAGTGTTCTGACCTAATTTAATTTTATATCAATGTACAGTTAGGCTAATGGACTAGAAATACATTTCAATGTATATGTAGTGTATGAATGTTATATTTTTACATTTCTAATATTTTTAGAAATTTTTGATATTTTTACAGTATAAATGAGTCTATAAAAAATACAGTATATTTTATATTTATAGTTAATAAATACTATATATTTACTTTTATAATGTTTAAAAATATAAATAAAAACAATATAAATGGGTCTTTATACAAACATTAAAATAAATACATTTCAATATATTGATTATACATACTATATTTACTTTTAAATTTAAATTATAATATAAATGAATCTATACAAATGTATATGTAAATATTTCAACATTTATAGTTTATAAATATTACATTTACATTTTTATTTATTTGTATAGTATAAATGGGTCTTTATACTAATATTTTTCAATATTTTATATAAATTATTTTTCAATATATTTATATTACATATGTATAAATAGACATTTATACTATAAATATTGTCATTATTATAAATGTGCATAAAATATCTAAATTTTATTTTTCTTTTAAGTTGACAGCATCTTTTTCTACTCATCATTAGAGTACTATACATAAAACTATGGCTGTCAATAGAATAAAATAATTGTCATAATTTCTGGCCATTCTTTTGAAAGCAGAATGTCAAATTTAGTCACTTGTAATTATTTTAATTGATGTAATTTAACTAATTTATATTATATATTATTTTATCTTATTTTTCCCCTGAACGTTTGGCATAGAGGTATGCATTGGGTTTTATTTGCGCCATTTATAATACAACCCCTAACAATGGTAAAATCACATGCTTATTATAACATTCAAAGTTAGGGCATTGGTTTTGTGTCCTGTAAGTCTAGCTCAGCCTGACCTGTGATGATGTCCTCGATGGCTCCGTCTTTCCCCTCTCTCACGAGCGGCATCATCTGCCTGCGCTTCAGCTCTGCGATCAGATCCACCTGAGGGAAGCGTGGCATCGCCGGCATCTGAACACATCAACAAACCTGTGAGACCTTGATACTTCACTTCCTGTTCTCCGGTATTTCTGTCTCTGTCACACATTACCCTATTAGTCACTGCAGTATTCACAGGAGAGTCGGAGATGTGTAAATCTGTGCCGAAATCAGTCTCAGAGATGTTCTTCTTGCGCTGTTTGTTCTCCTGTTCGGCCAGCTACAGAGAAAGAGAGACTCATCCATCAGTCAACATGCTGGAGGAACGGCTGGAAAACAATATTTGTACAAAGCAGCATGCCAAGTTACATACTGTCTATATACTGGATCAGGAGAAAAGGATTGGTGTTAAAAAATAGTATGCTAGAGGTGCCTGGGTGGGATCTTTACGTGGATTTTTGAAGTAACTTTTGTTGAAGTAACCTCTATAAGATATTTTAGTATTATTTATATATTCTTATAGTATTTATTAAGATTCTGAATTTGTTTTTTGTTTTTTTAGTTTTCATTTTAATTTTTGAAGTTGCCTTTTTATCTGTTTTTGTCATTTTTTTCTTATTTTATAATTTATTTGGAATTTATGATTTGTTTATTTATAATTAAAAAAAAAAATCTGTTTATAGTAGTTTTAGTAACTTTATTACTTAAGTTAGTTACCAAAAGCAGCATTTGTAATTCTCTAATTTTGTTTTTCATTTAATATATATATATTTTTACTTTTATATATATACTTTTTTTTAATTTTTACTCTTTAGCCATTTTCTTATGTATTCTTGTTCTTATGTATTCATTTAGTCCTTATTATTGTTATTAGTAGTATTTAAATATTTATAATTTGTTTGAATTTTTTACTTTAGTAATTTTAGTACTTTATTTCAGTTAGTTGCCAAGGCAACATTTCTAATTTTCAGGTTTTTTAATCTAATATTTATAATTTATTTCATTTCAGTTTTATTGTGATTACTGAAAACAATTTTAATAGGTTTTGTTTTAGTTAACAATAACAGCCCTGGCTCATGTTGGCCTAAATATACACATATTATATATATAACCAGTACAATTAAAATAATACTCAATCTGAATGCATTATATAGTGTCATATGGAGGTTTTGAAACAAACATAACTTATTTATCAGATTATTTCATGTAGGGTTAATGTAAAAACAAACAAACAAATAAATAAATAAATTGTAAATAAAACAAAAATTATGGAGTTCATTTTATAATACCATTTCCACTTAAAATTTTAATTCAGTGTGTTACTTGCCATTTCTTTGTAATTATTTGTAAAATTTATTATTTCTGAGTGAAACTTGGTGCAAAATAATTCCTACACCTATTTTTTTTCTGTGTGTCTTCATGATTTTAATCTCTCATTACCAGTATGATATATGCTGATGTGATATGAGCACTAGGTAATAATTTCATCACCTTATATGCTTTAATAAACCTGGCAAAAACAGGGAAGAACACAGAAGGAGGTGTGGATTTGGGATCCTCTCCGAAATACTCCACCACTGAGTGATAGACCTCCTGTAGAGACACACAGATGATCCAGTCATGTAGAAGCTATTATTCACTGCTGTTTAGAAATGATTTCACACAGAACTGAACTCATCTCCACCTCTGCAGTTTTGCTGTCGTTGACCACAGAGTCCAGCAGACCGCCGTTATTGGACATGAAGTTTGTGAGGACAGCACTGTCTTTCTGCTGGAGATATTCCTTACGAACCACCTCCATTCCCTTCTCCAGAGATCGAACATCTGCAAGGATGCTGTCCAGAGAGACTGAGAGAAACATGCAGGTCAGTGCATAAATATACAACTTTCATTTAGCAGATGCTTTCAGCAATTTGGGATTTGATCTTACAACCTTTAGGTTACCAGACTGGAATTTTTAGCTTCAAAGTTGGCTTAAAATATTTTATAAATCATTAAAAACATAAATATTAAAAACAAATTAAATTTAAATAAATATTTTATATTAAAATATATTTTTAAAAAACCAAGAAGGAAAAAAATAACAGTAATCAGAAAATGTTTTGGCAACTCTAGTTTCAGGTGGGCCTGTTTCATGCATATTTTATTTTATTTTAATTAAAATAAAAGTTATAAATGAAAATATATTACACTTTTTAAAAATATATTAGATAAAATATTTTAGAAATAATTCAAAAATATACATACTTTGAGTTGTGGTAGTGGTGAGTTGATGTGAATGTGTGTTCATGTGCAACGCTCACCCATTGCAGCTTTATCCAGACAGTGTAGTTCAGTGTGAAAGTTGTGCAGTTGAGGATATTTTTCTTGTATGATGCTGACGATGAAATGCAGGAGTGTCAGTTTTCGATCTGTGGATTTCATGTCCAGAAGCTGAGTGCGAAAATGTGAGAGATACGTGATAAATTGACAAAGTTTCTGCCAAATGCATAAATGAAAATATTTTGTGTGTATTTCATGTGTAAGTCAAAAATGTTATTTAATTTAATTGAATAAGCTTACATGACATACATGTCCAAAAATACAATTAAACAAAAGCAAATGAGACATGCATTTATTTTATCCTATATATATATATATATATATATATATATATATATACATTTCTAAGTTGTAAATAAAGATTATTGGACTATTTTTTTCTTACAAGAAAATACAGGTTGTTTTTTTTTTGTTTTTTTTTTAGCTACTTCAAAATATCACTGTGTTTTACTTGCGGTTTCTTTGTCATTTGTAAAATTTACTAGGGTTTCCTGAGTGAAAACTGTTTCTTAGCAAATCCTACTACATTTTTTTCAGTGTATAAACATAATGTGAATCATCTATTGAAAAGATACACATTGGAAGTGACACTGATCAACTAAAACTGTAAATCTGCTTTATATGCCATAATATCATTTTTGTAAAGATGTTTTCTCTCACCAGGTCCAGACTTTGGAGTCGAAATCCATATGCTGATCCTCTCTTCCCACTGTTCATGTAATTCCCAAACGCAAGAATGATCTAGAAAAAGAAAAAAGATCAGCTTTCACTGCAGAAGTTATTTAATGCAGATGAAAATTTATTCTCTTTACCTCTAAAATCTTCTTGAGTTTGCTGGAGGATTTGATTGACATGGATGCAGCAATGATGGCATTTAATTGCTGTAAAATAAGACCAGGATTTTTTTATTTTTATTTTAATTTTATGTTAAATTCAAGTATGCATCCTCCTAATATCACAGTCCCTTTCAAGGAAAGTCTGTTCACCAAGTCCTATCTAAATGAAGGGGGGAATCCTGAAATCGCACAATTAAATTATATACTTCAAATCAGCAACAAAATCCGAAATGAACTGCCCCATGAATGTTGTCCCTTATGCTTAAATAGCATTAAAAAAGCTTATTTTTTTCAGGCTAGACCGAGCAGCTGCGGTGACGCAATGACTTTACCAATCAGCGATTGGCTGTTTTATTCAGAAGGCGGGACTATTCCGCCATATTGTGCGTTGCAGTTTCTCCCATTCATAAGTAATAGGTGTGAACCATCTTTGCTAATATATTTACTGACAGGCTTTAACAGCAGGATGCTCTCGCTGAAGTTGCCCATGAAGGTCAGTGTGCTAATTCTCTGCGACAGACGCGGGATTTTGCTGAAGGCCACCATGAATCTGTCCTCCTCCGACAGCTCCAGCAGGGAACGTCCTTCCCGCTCATACTTCTCAATCAACCTCAGCTCATAATCAGACGGGATGAAACGCTCCAGGAGCTCCAGAAAATCTGAGTTTAGCAAATCAAGATTATACCTGCACACAGAGAGTTTTGGGATTAGTTTTATACATGCAAATTTTGGTTGTATCAAAATTGTGTCTGTTGTACGCACGATTGGATCGCAGTGCAGATCTGCATGGTGCTCATGCCTCCTTTGCGCAGTGTGATGGCGAGGTTTTTGGCCCTGTTGGGCTCCAGTAGTGCGATTTTACTGGATGCTTTATGAGCCACTTTCACCTTCAGAGTGCCGACATCAACAGGAGCAGACTGAGCTTTAGTTTTAAACAACTCCTCAAAGACGTCCATATTCAACTCCTTCAGACAGAGCAAAGACAGCTTTAGTTTCTCAAACTCTGATGATAAATGTTGAGCTAATTCTAACCATTTAAGACTATTCCTAAAACATTTAGCTTTTTTTTTTTTTTTTTTTTTTTACTTTAAAATAGCATATATAAATGTTTAAAACAAGAATAATGTTTTTTTTTTTAATATTGTATATATAAACATTTGATAAATTATTAACAAATATATTTAAAGAAAAAAAGGGAAAAATACATGAATATTCAACACAAAATTAAATTTCATTTTAAAATGTTTTATAATAAAGCAAATGTTTACAACAACTGTATTTTCAGGAGACCCTATTTCATGCATTTCCAAAAACTACCCCTTAAAAGGTTAGTTTTTTTTTAATTATTAAAGTAAAATTTATAAATATTAAAACAGGTGGCCCTGTTTCATGCATTCCTATTAGCCAGGTTAGAATCACCCAAACAAAGAGGGAAAGACTTGCCCTAAAACATTTAGTATTTTTGTTAAAATAACATTTATAAATATTAAAAACAACAATTATATTGATTTTATATATATATTATTTTCTAGAATATTTTCTATATAAATATATATTTTATAAATAATTCAAAAATATATTTAAAGAAATAAGCAACAAATGTTTCTAACAACTCTATTTTCAGGTAACCCTGTTTCATGCATTTAAATAAAAAAAATTAAATAAAATGTATAAATTAATTAATAATTAAATTAAAATTAATTAAAATTAATAATTATTTAATATTAAACATTTTATATAAAAATATTTTATAAATAATTAAACAATATATTTCAAGAAGGACAAAGTACAAAGTAGCAAAGTTTTATAATGGGCAATACTCTTTAGGTGCCTCTATTTCATACATTTCACTAAGTCGAGTTAAAACACACAGAACTGACCCCAAGCACACTTTCGTCATCCAGCTCTGTGAAGACAGTGCCGGCCACCTGTTCCTCCATTAGAGCCTGCCAGTTAAGCAGTGGCATGCGATACTTGGTCTTGATTGGTTTCTTACCTTTTGCACCTTACACACACACAGACACAGACACACAGACACACACACACACACACACACACACACACACACACACACACACACACACACACACACAGAGACAGACACAGAGACACAGGGGGAAGAAACAAGCAAATCTTTCAGTGTGATGTGCACAGCTTCACTTTTCATTCAAAATCATTCCAACATCTTATAGTTTCGTTGTACAGTACATGATTGTTATCATTTCTCTAACCTGTCTTTACAGTTCCTGTCCTTCCAGGCACAGGTGAAGGGGGCGAGGCTACACTCATAGGGGGCGGAGGAGGAGGTGGTGGAGGGGCGGGGACAGGAGGAGGGGGCGGAGACTGCGTCACAGCTGAGGCCTTTATTTCTGTTGTACTATTATCTTGGGGTTAAAAGAGGAGATCGTTATTAATTTATTTTAATTAGCAGAAAGACATTTATTCCAGTTAATTCTTTTTTATATATTTTATAATTTTTATTATTTATTTATTATTATTTATATTTATTTTATTGTATTGTTTTGGTTTTAGTTAACGATAATAACCCTGTTTGGAAAGATTAAATAAATTTCAACAGATTACACACTGAAAATGATACAAAAGTATAGAACATAGTACAAGTATAGAACAAGTATAATTAGAATTATATAGAAATGATAAAGAAATTGATGTAAGTGATGATGTAATTGTAACACTGGTTATATGTATTTTTGGATCTTCACCTGTTGTGTTAGCGGCTGGCATAATGTGTAATTCCAGAGAGCCGGATTCGGATCTGTCCATGCGGATCAGACCTCGATCCACCAGAACCTGGACCATCTTCTCCAGCTCAGTCAGAGCTTTAGCGGAGCGCTGTCTGTCTCTCTCTCGTTCCTGCTCCTTCTCAATGTATGTCTCTGTCTCTTTCTCCTTCTGCTGCAGCTGAGAGAGCTGAGTCTGTGTCTCCTTCACACTGTCCTGTAAACACACATGAAAGCTTCACAGCCTGGAAACAGGAGTAAAAGTAAGTGTGTGTGTGTTTGTGTGTGTATGTTTTAGCAAAGTGTGTGTATGTTTTAGCAAAGTGTGTTACCTTCAGAAGTTCCACCTCTTTCCTACTCTGTATGAGTTGTTTCTCGAGTTCAGACGTCTTCTCCACAGCTTCACTCTCACACTGCTGCAGTCTAGTGTTTAACTGATATACACGACATACACTGAGTGCTTTAATATGATTTAGTGTATATGTATATATATATATATATATATACATAAATAAATATGATGTACATTATGTGGCATTATGATATAATTGAATAAATGATAATAATAATTGAAAATGAAAATGCATTTATTGCATTCAATGCATTATTATTTTATTATTATATATAATGCATATTGTTTTTATTGTTGTAGTTAAACAGCAGATATACATGTACTTGAAAATATTTACAGTGCCCTCCAAAAGTATTGGAACAGCAAAGACAAAATTGCTCTGTTGGCTGTGGAGTCAAGACATTTAGAAATATGATTAAAAGATGAATATGAGACAAAACTACAGAATGTCATCCCTCTATCTGATGTGAGCATAAGTATTGGAACAGTTGCCTCACAGGTCTTTCTAAGTGATCAGCTGTGTCCTGTTGCATTCATTCTTCATATATTAAAAGCAGGGAATGTGTCGTATCAGTTATATCCATTACTTCTGCATTCTGAATCTTGCATTCGATGATGACACACACAAACCAGGATGAAGATGAGGGAGCTGACTTTGAGAGAATAGCAAGCAATTTGGATGCTAAAAGAAAAGAGGAAGTCAATTAGAGCTATAGCAAAAACAAAGGGCATGGAGAAATCAAGAGTTTGGAAACCACCAGCGACACCAGCAACCAACAATTACCTGATCGGCTGAGAAAACAACAGTAGTTGATGACAGACAAATCATAAAAGTTGTGAAAATGAACCCTAAAAGACGTGTCTGTAAAATCACCAACAACTTCCAGAAAGCTGGGGTGATTCTCTGACAATCTACTGTCCTCAGGAGACTTTGACACAGAATTACAGATGCTACACAGCAAGATGCAGACCTCTGATCAGCACCAAAAATAGAAAGGCAAGATTAGAGTTAGCAAAAAAGCACAAAGGTGAGCCAGAAGAGTTCTGGAACTGTTTATGGACCGATGAGACAAAGATGAACCTTTATCTAAGTGATGGGAAAGCAAAAATTTGGAGAAAAAAAGGGAATGCAAAAGATCCCAAGCATACAGCCTCATCTGTAAAGCATGGTGGAGGTGGTGTCATGGCATGGGCATGTATGGCTGTCTCTGGAACAGGCCCTCTCAACTTTACTGATGACTTAATGTATGATGACAGTAGCAGAATGAATTTGGAAGGGTGCAAAACCATCTTGCCTACCAATATTCAAGAAAATCCCACCAGATTCATTGGGAAGTGCTTCATATTGCATCAGGACAATGACCCAAAACACCCTGCCAGTTCAGTCAAGGAATTTATAAGGGCAAAGAAATGGAAAGTCTTAGATTGCCCAAGTCAATCTCCAGATTTAAATCTGATTGAACATGAATTTCACCAGCTGAAGAGGAGAGTAAAGGCAGAAACTCCCCAAAACAAGCAACAATTGGAATTGGCTGCATTAAAGGCTGGGAAAAGTATTTCAAAGGATGAGACCAAGAGTCTGGTGATGTCTATGGGTCACAGACTCACTGCTGTGATTGTGCGCAAGGGATCTGCAACTAAATAATAGCTTTTAATCTTTTATATCTGCCTAATGTTCAACTGTCCCAATACTTATGCTCATATCAATGAGTGGGATGAACTCTAAAAGTGCTGTTCTTTTTTTATTTGGTAAAACATGTATGTGTTGAAACAGCTAATAATAAAATGTGACATTCTGTAGTTTTGTTTCATATTCATTTTTTAATCATATTTGCAAATGTCTTGACTCCACAGCCAACAGAGCAATTTCGTCTTTACTGTTCCAATACTTTTGGAGGGCACTGTATATCAGAACTATATTAGGACAGATTTCTATCAATATAGGTTACAGTAATTGTGTATGTGTACCTGTGTGTTTTGTTCTTGTAGCTCCTCTAGATGTTCCATTATTGTGTTTTTGGCCTCGGCATCCTCTAGCATCGCTCCAACATCAAACACATTATCCAGATATGCTTGAATCTGTACCTGCAGCCTCTCACTCTCAGTGACAGTTAACTTCTACACACACACACACACACACACACACACACAAAACAATTCAGATTGCATTTTAGGCTGCATTTATTTGATCAAAAACACAGTAAAAACAGTAAGATTGTGAAACATTCTTAAAATTTAAATAAACTGTTCTCTATATATAGAGACTGTTCTATATATAACTGTTCTCTGAATATATTACAAGATGTTTTTATTCCTGTGATGCAAAGCTGAATTTTCAGCATCATTACTCCAGTCTTCAGTGTCACATAATCCTTCAGAAATCATTCTAATATGCTGATTTGCTGCTCAACATTTCTGATTATTATCAATGTTGAAAACAGTTGTGCTGCTAAAACCATGATACATTTTTTAGGACACTCTGATGATTAGACTGTTCAAAAGAACAGCATTTATTTGAAATAAAAATCTTTTGTAACATTATAAATGTCTTTAGTGTCACTTTTGATCAATTTAATGCATCCTTGCTGAATAAAAGTATGAATGTATGAATGTCATTCTTTCAAAAAAAAAAAAGAAAGAAAGAAAAAGGAAGAAAGAAAAAGTGCAAAACATTAAACGTCTCAGTTACGTATGTAACCCTCGTTCCCTGAAGGAGGGAATAGAAACGTTACATCATAGTGACTGACGTAAATGGGATCTCGCCAGAGAGCCCGATCACCTTTGAGTGTTAACAAAACAAGCCAATGACAGTTGGCGTGCGTGCTTTGCCACACGCACCCCGCCCCGCAGCACGGGTATAAAAGGAGAGCGCGTGAAGATGCACATCAGTTTTTCGCTGAGGAGCCGAGACTGTGTACCCCGGCCATACAGCGGTGGTACAGCAACTGTCGCGACGGGACGTAACGTCTCCGTTCCCTCCTTCAGGGAAGGAGGGTTACATACGTAACCGAGATGTTCCCTTTCAATCAGTCACATTCGACATTATGTCATAGTGACTGACGTAAATGGGATCCCTATGAAAACGCCACTATTGCTGACCCCCTCCAGTGCCCTGCGGAAGCCGGCAAGTCCCCCCACACCAGTTGGGACGGAAGATAGGACAGGGCTTAGGCAGAGATGAGAGCCACTGCTGTTCCGTACAGTGGGTATGGATAACACTGGGAAAGCGTACCCAAGTAGGGGAACACTACGGAAGACACATCCTGCATAAAAGAGGTATCATGTGGAGATTACATATATGGACTGGCCAAGGGCAGTACTACATATGGAAGTCTCTGAGGTAGACTCAGCCAGCCTGGGGTGAGATCAATACACAGCAGAGACGGCAAAAAGTCTCTGCCAGGGAAAGACACGGGTTCACCGTGAGGGGAGTCGTACCATGGAAGAATACACATGTGGGATCGCCCGAAGGGGAATCACTACACACGGGCACCTAGCCCAGCACAAGGGCTGACCTTGGACAACACACGAGTGCTGGACCTGGCGTCTGGCGCTCCGCCACGCCTGACTGCCGAGGGTGCGGGAGGAACTACAACAGGGTTCGCCAAGGGGAACTGAACTGAGAAGCAATAAGGCACACGTATCTGGTCTGTAGAGGGGAATGGCGCAGCAAGTGGGTCCGGTGTTACTGGCCATCTGAGGCAAGTACATGGAAGGACACGGGTTCTACACAGAGATTATAGAATCTCGCAAGAGTGTTAGGTGTCGCCCAGCTGGCAGCTCTACAAATGTCTGCTATCGAGACGCCCCGTGCCAATGCCCAAGAAGTTGACAAACCTCTCGTAGAGTGTGCTCGTACACCAAGGGGGCACGGTAAGCGCTGGACCTGGTATGCCAAGATTATAGCTTCCACTATCCAGTGGGCAAGTCTCTGTTTGGAGACAGCCTTTCCCTTCTGCTGTCCTCCAAAGCAGACAAAGAGCTGGTCTGAGGTCCTGAAGCTCTGCGTGCGGTCCACGTAAACGTGCAAGGCGCGGATGGGACAGACCAGAGCAGTGGCTGGGTCTCCCTCCTCCCGGGGCAGCACTTGCAAGTTCACCACTTGATCCCTAAAAGGCGTGGTGGGAACTTTGGGCACATATCCAGGCCGGGGTCTTAGGACAACGTGAGAGTCAGCCGGTCCGAATTCTAGGCACAAATCGTCAAATGCCTGCAGGTCCCCTACCCTCTTGACCGAGGCCAATGGAGTGAGGAGCACTGTCTTTAACGACAGAAACCTAAGCCCTACTGACTGCAGAGGCTCGAAGGGCTCCTCCTTCAAGGCCGACAGGACCGAGGGGAGATCCCAAGAGGGTACCAGACGAGGGCGTGGAGGATTTAACCTCCTCGCCCCTCTGAGGAACCTGATGGCCAAGTCGTGCTTCCCAACAGACTTGGCGTCTACTGCATCGTGATGTGTGGCAATAGCGGCAACATACACTTTGAAGGTGGAGCGAGACAGCCTTCGCTCCAACCCATCTTGCAGGAAAGAGAGCATGACCTTGATCGGGCATCTACGGGGGTCTTCCCGGTGGGAAGAACACCAATCGACGAACAGGTTCCACTTCAGCCTGTAAGCATGTCTTGTAGACAGGGCTCTAGCTGAAGTGATGGTGTTCAATACCGCTGGAGGTAGCCCACCTAGAACCTTTGCGTCCCGTCCAGGGACCATACGTGGAGATTCCACAGGTCTGGACGCGGGTGCCAGAGGATGCCCCCTCTCTGAGAAAGGAGATCCCTCCTCAGAGGAATTTGCCAAGGAGGGGCTGTCGCGAGGAGCATCAGTTCTGGGAACCAAGTCCGATTGGGCCAGTATGGTGCCACTAGGAGGACCTGCTCCTCGTCCTCCCTGAGCTTGCACAGTGTTTCTGCGAGAAGGCTCACTGGGGGAAACGCATATTTGCGTAGGCCCCGAGGCCAGCGGTGTGCCAGCGCATCTGTGCCGAGGGTCCCCTTGGACAGGGAATAGAACAGCCGGCAGTGGGACGTATCCGGGGAGGCAAACAGGTCTACCTGAGCACCCCCGAAGCATCTCCAAATCAGCTAGACTGTCTCGGGGTGGAGTCGCCATTCTCCCGGAAGGGCGGGCTGACATGAGAGCTCGTCGGCTACACGATTGAGCTCGCCTGGGACATGAACGGCACGAAGCGACCTCAGATGCTTCTGACTCCAAAGGAGGAGATGGGTGAGTTGCGACATACGACGGGAGCGTAGACTGCCTTGGTGGTTGATGTACGCAACGGTCGCAGTGTTGTCTGTACGGACCAGCACGTGCTTGTCGTGTAGCAGCGATTTGAAGCGGCGCAGAGCAAGCCATACTGCTAGCAACTTGAGGCAGTTGATATGCCACTGCAGTTGGGGGCCTGTCCAGAGCCCCGCAGCTGCATGCCCGTTGCACATGGCTCCATCGAGGGTGGTGAAGACGGAGGAGGCGCTAGCTCTGTTTCGGGCAGAAAAAGGTGCCTTCCAAGACCTACTCACCTCCTCATGCACCTCCGGGAAGAATGGAACTGGAGGTGGCTGCCGGCAATCGGCCTGCACCCCCAGGAACCAATCATTTAGCCTCGAGCGTACGGGAGAAGGAGGAGGTCTCCAGTGCAGCCTGACGCTTTTGGCGGCCTGGGAAAGCATAGCAGCTAGCTCTGGATCTGACTCGGGCAACGCCACTCTTCCTGACAGAGGCAGCGCAGACAAATCATCATCTGCAGAGCCTTGCCCATCCCCTGATGCAGCAATCGACATCCTGTTGTCTGCTGGTGCTCCAAACGAGATGCTGGCCCCCGACCTGTCCGGGGACCCGGCCACCTCATCCGAGAACACCAGAGGGCGCGAAGTGCTAGAGTAGTGAGAGGCCTGCGGAGACGCACTAGACAGGGAAGCTCTCACTGTTATCCTCAGATCACCCTGACCACAAGCCGAAGTAGTCCTCCGCTTCTGAGAGACAGAGGAACTAGAATGGGGCATGGCAAGGGGGACACCCCCTCGTTTAATGAGGAGGTATCTGGATCGCAACATCGCGATGGTCATATTACCCGCAATGATAATATGACTCATCCACGAGCACTGCTTCAGCGTGCTGAAAGCCCAAGCACGAGACACAGCATTTGTGACCGTCAGACGGAGCCAGGAAGCGACCACATCCAGAAACACATGAGCGGAAGGCCATCTTTAAAAAGACGCCGTGTCACTCGTGGAGCTCTTTTAGATTTGCTCTTTTAGAAAATAAAGTGTTGAAGCACCCAGGAGGGGTCACTGCGCAACCGCAGTTTGATGAGCTGCAGCACGCTGTCCAAACCGGAAGAAGCAGCAGCACTGGATCAGCAACCTCCGCTGACGCGCCGTAACGCCAACACACTCGCTGTCTGTAGACACTCTCTTCAGTGATTGCACAAGCAGGAAGGCTCGGCTCCGAAGCGAAAAAACTGATGCGCGTCAAAGCACGCACGCCAACTTTCATTGGCTTGTTTTGTTAACACTCGAAGGTGATTGGGCACCCTGGCGAGATCCCATCTACGCCAGTCACTATGACGTAATGTCGAACATGACTGACCGAAAGGGAACAGTAGTTGCTCACCTCCAGATAGCTGTCTAGTCCCAGTTGTGTAAACTCATACTGTAAATACACTCGGAAGTTCATGTTCTCCACTGAGTGCACTACAATGTTGATAAACTGCATACAAGCCACCTAGAGGTGACAAGGGGAAAATATATTGATCAGTTTTCCTCACACTGATTAAGAGGTCAATAACAACAGGATAAACCTTAATCTATGTCTGGGATTCCAATGCATTATGTATATTATATACGCATGTGGTGTTAATATGGTGAATTTGTGAGAAAATTATTAAAATACATATTTTAATCATATGATTATAAATACATATATACTTTCTGCTTGTCCTAAAGTGAAAAAGTTCTCAAGAATGACTGATAAATTAAGTCAATGTACAAATGGGCCATAAATATAGATGTCTTTCATGCTCCTTTATTCTTTTTGTTGAGCTAAATACTGTACAATCAGTGTAAGAATCTGATAAAACTTGAAAATTAATACATATGAAGCATATGTCCTCACCATGAAATCAATGTTGTTGTCATCATTTCTGAAATACTCCATGAGTTTCTCGAATCTGTTTTTCTCTCCACACACCTGTATGAACATACAAACAGTTTCACGGGTTCCTCAGAGACGTTTGTTTACTGTATTTGAGTTTACTGTACGCTGCTTTGGATTAAAGTGTCTGTTAGCATGTACTTGAGCACTAAGTAAGAACATTTTACTACATTACAAGACCTTCAGTGATATTTGATTCCACAGGATCATTTATCATCTGAAAATATGTTGTTGGATTAATATTCCATTTATTATCTGTATCTAATTATTAGTTCTTGCTACAGGAAGGCCATGTTACATTTTTATGCAAAGTATGTGGGTTCACAGAAACAATGAGGACATATGGATGGGAAATCCCTAAGCAAATAAGGCCTATATTTGTTTCGGTTTTAGCTCTAGTTTGCGTAGTCCTTTCTGCTGTCACTGATATGCATCTGAATCATCTCCCACACAAATGTCTTTGTCACAAACACACAGACTTTTAGAATGCGTGAGGTTGCGAGCTGATCATGTGTCCTTTGTGTGTCTTTATAAAGGGAATGAGCTAGTTTTGTCATGTCTGTTGCTCTCAGTGCAGACGGGTGTAATGGCTGATATCACAGTATGAGCTTCAGGTTTCTTGAGTTTAACAGCAGATCAGACACTTGTATTTCATCACGTATCTGTGTTCATTCAGAGTCTGAGAGAATAACTACAGAGTTTGGGTTAGGTCTTTTATCCTTGAAATTAAGCTATTAGACATTTTCTGATGAAATGTAAATATTTTTCACATATTATATTATAATATATAGAATTACTCATATATGTAGTCCTAAAAAGTATTTGGACAGTTAAGTCACACTTGTGTGACTTAACTGTCCAAAAAGTCCAAAAAGGTTTTTTTTCTTTTTTTTTAAGAATTGAGAAATATATTTGGATTTATTATGTCTGATTATATTTTGTCTTGGTATTATATCTGATAATATTTTATTAAAACAATCTTTTTTTCTTTTTTATTATTTTTTAAAATACATATGTATTATAAAAATAATATTTGTATTATAATACATATTTGTATTATAATATTTTTTATTATTGATTGTTATTATTATATTTATTATTATATGTTTTGGTAGATTATATTTGATTTAAATTTTATTAAACTTTATTATTTAAAAAAATATATATTATTTTTTGATTATACTATCATTTGGTATATTTGATCATATTTTATTATTTTTATGACATATTTAATATTATAATTTTTTACTTTTTTAAATATGTTTTCCTTTTTTCATATTATATTATTTTTTATTATATTATGATTTGATATATTTGATTGTATTTTATTAAGACAAACTTACAATATTTAATAATACATATTTAATATAACAATATTTGTCTTTTTATTCTTTTCAGAACATTTTTGATTTCACTATGTTTTGGTATATTTGATTTTTTTGTTGTTGTTGTTGTTGTTGTTTTTTTTTTTAATTAAGACATATTTCTTCTTGTTTTTTTTTTTCTCTCCACAGAGTTGTATTGTGCACAATAAGACCAAGGAGACACATTGAAGGTGGAGAGATGATGATATGAAGAGTGAGATGGATGAACAGAGAAAGAAGGCTAGTCTTTTCTCACCTCTTTGAAATTATTAAAGGCTGCAATAATCATTTCGTGACCTCCTCGAACCAAACAGACAGCAGCAAGGAGCTCCAGAACCAGAGCTTTAGTCCTAAACATGAACACACACTTATGTAAGTACAATAGTGTAGAAACAAAACATTCAAAGCACACACACACATGCATTGTCTTCTCACCTGGCATTCTTGTTGTTGAGACTCAGGGTGATTTCATTGACACAGTTGGGATGAGCCATCACCTGATTGAACCCTAACTAACACACACACAGACACATTAGTCAAGAGAAGGGATGAGACGAGATGAGAGGAGAAAGAGATGAGAAGTACCTGGTAGTTCATGATGGCACGGAGGCACATGATGCAGAGGTGCAGGTGGTCCTTCTGGCTGAGCAGACGCGAATATCGCAGAGCTTTTCCTGAGCAAATGAAGTAATATTTATAAATATTTGTATTACATATTATTATTTTTTTAATATTATATTTTTTATTTTTTATTATTAGTTTTTATTATATGATGTTATTTGGGATTATAGTTTATTAAAATATTTTAACATCTTTTTAGCATTTTTATTTATTTATTTATTTATTACTACATATTTAATAGCATAATATTTCTCTTTTAGTATATTTTTTCTTTTTATTGTTATATTTGATTATGTTATGTAAAGATCGATCATGTGAAACCAGCTCACACATGTTCATTGTGATATAGCTATTTATGTTTACATATACAGTAAATTCTTTACGAAGAAATGATTTGGTTTAAATAGGAAAAAAAGTCAATATTTTATAGATAAACTAATTAATTCAAAGCAGAACTACGTAATTGTGTAATTGCAACATCTGGAAATCTCAAAATCATTCATTGTAAAAGTACTGTATGACAGAGACACACACAAACAAACTCTCTGTAACAGGAATGCAGTTGATCCTGATAGAAGTGATTGGATGGGTGGGTGTGTGTGTGTGTGTGTGTGTGTGTGTGTGTGTGTGTGTGTGTGTGTGTGTGTGTGTTTGATCGTGTGTTTTGATCTCTAAATACATTGCAGACATATTTGTGTATTTCGCACGTGTGCATGTTGTTGTGTGTGATTGAGTCAGTGTATGTATGTTTCTTTTTGTAGATTTTATTGTCTGTGTGTGTGTGAAGCTGGAAATAGCTATGCAGAAGTTATGTTCTATATACAATTATTTGTGAATGAGACGTTTTCTTCAGTTCAGGACAAAAGAACTTCACAACAAATGACATTTAGATATAAAAATTGCTTAAATAAGAAACAAAATATATAATTCCAAATTTCAGAGTGGTTTATACTCCATAACTGACCTTGTGGTGAAGGGGCGTCCTGAGCGGGGGGAATTGTGGGTAGGGGAGTTTGTCGCACTGGTGGTCAAATCTTCCACAGATTTCTCTTCAAAGCTTCCATTATCAGAGTTGTCCATGTCATGTCTGTAAAACACAGTAAGCATCTGTCTTATGATTCCATGATAATTAAACCGCACAACTGTTTTCAACACTGATAATAATAAGAAATGAGTTGTAAATCAGCATATTAGATTGATTTCTGAAGGATCATGTGACACTGAAGACTGGAGTAATGATGCTGAAACAGGTTTTTTCAATTGTAATAATATTTCAAATATTACTGTTTTATTGTATTTTTAAACAAATAAATACAGCCTTGGAGATTAAATTCTATTAAAATCATCAAAAAGTTGTTTGACCGCCATACAGTGTTGCTTTGTTGTTTCTTTGTTCGTTTGTTGCTCAGACTGATGAATATAATAGCAGTGTTACTTACTGGCATCGGAGGCCTGGTTTCAGACATGGGATGGTCAGAGCATGTTCTCTTCCCAGACGCCTTGTCACATTAAGAATTTAGGTTCCTCTATTGTGTCTTGGACAATGTGTGTGTGTTTGTGTGTGTGTGTGTACATACGTGACTGCACGTTGAGCAAAAGAGAGGTAGTCCAAAAGCACGTCTAAACCCTTGTTTTCTTCATTTAGAAACTCCTCAGCCCACCTGAACAGACAGAGAGAACAATACAATGAAAAGAAAAAGGAGCACAATTGAGAGAAATTATGAGTGACAAAGTAATTACAGTCCAGTGTCAACACAGATGTTCCCAGACTTCCAGGTTTCAGAAACATGCATTTAAAGGAATAGTTCACCCAAAAATGAAAATTAGCTGAAAATTTACTCACCCTCAGGCCACCCAAGATGTAGATGAGTTTGTTTCTTCATGGGAACAGATTTGGAGAAATGAAAATGACATCACTTGCTCACCAACGGATCCTCTGTAGTGAATGGGTGCCGTCAGAGTGAGAGTCCATAATCCATAATAATGCTTACTGCAGTGAAAAATCCATCCTTTCACATCAAAATCCACCAACATATTTGTTTTATACTGTTTTGACTGGTAAATGATGCTCTGTGATTTGTGCATTCGGTAATCTGTGCATATTTCTCTTCTGATTCAGACAAGGTTGTTTTAGGCAGACAAAATGTATGGAGAAAGCAATATTATGGATAGAGGACTCATATTTTAGCCAGAAACAGTGGTTTGAAGTTAAAAGCTTCTTAATGATAGATTTGAGGCATGTGGATTATTTGGGGAATTTTATCAGCTGTTTGGACTCTCATTCTGACGGCACCCATTCACTGCAGAGGATCCATTGGTGAGCAAGTGATGTAATGCTAAATTTATCCAAATCTGATGAAGAAACAAACTCATATACATCTTGGCTGACCTGAGGGTAAGTACATTTTCAGCAAATTATGATTTTTGGGTGAACTATTCCTTTAACGTGATAAACTTTAAGTTTAAAAAAGTATTAAAAGAGTGTCTATTCTTTTATTATGTAATCAGGCCAGTAACATGCATTGTCCATAACATTGCATGTCATGTGATGGCTCTTACCCGATGTGATTGGTGCGCAAAGAGATCTCCAACTCTTTCAGAACTTGTGTGGATTCTTGAACTCGCCTTTTAAACTATAAATCACACGCATATAATTTTATTAATTAAAATCATTTACATATTTCAGTTTAATAATAACTGGACAAGCTCTGTATCTCACTCTCAGATTTAACCCTCTACCGCACACATTATGATAGACCTATAAAAAAAAATATTTGACTCTTTTTCTTTTCTTGGAATGGTTTAACTTGAAGTACTGTAAAAAAAAAATAAATAAATAAAAAGGGAAAAAAAATATTATTTTAAGGTACTTTATGATTTGTTGCCATACGGCAACAACATACAATAGTGGATCTAACTTAGAATAAGTGTAAATTTACTTATAGTTAATATTTTTCCTCAGAAATGTTTGTGGTGATTCAATTGGTGTTATTATAAGCTTTAACACAGTACTTATAACCTTATACATACTTTCCAACAACTTCTGCTATTATTTATTCCATTCTTTTTAGCTGAATAATGCTTTATATTCTTTGAATTTCCTTACATTTTTCATGAATATTATTTAAATTTCAAATTTATACAGTTAAAACAAATATAATACTGTATATCTTGTATCATAAAACACTGACATAAAACCAAAAACACTGCAGTTCATGAAAATTCAACATTACGCAATCTTATGAGAGGAAGACTATGAACTTGAGACTTGAGGCTTGAGGCCATCCCAAAATGATAGACCTATAAAGACTTGAGGCTTGAGGCTTGTGGCAAGGAAATGAACACAAAGTGTATGTTGCCATATGGCTACACCATGCGGTAGAGGGTTAAACACACACACATATACAGGCTCAAACATATATATGTACCTTTCTGCCTCCTCCCTGCTCTAATACACTCTTAAGTTTCTGAATGTACGCTGACGGAGGATTCTTCACCTGGAACCGCTCCTGATGAGAGAAACCAGAAGGAATAATGATCTTGGCTTTAAAGAGGATTTATTCTGCACTTTTCTATTTTTCTCCTGAAGTCCACATATACAGTTAGTCACATTTCTTGCTTCATAAGCAGTTTAAATTTTTTTTTTTTCATAAATATTTTCCAACCTCATGATCTTTAATGTTGCTGTACCTTTAAGACTTTGATGCGTAAATGACCTCTGGTATGATTGCTAACCACTTGCTGAATATTTATTTATTTATTTATTTATTTATTTATTTCTGTGGTCATATGGTAATGGCATCATTGTTATTATGGTAATAACACAGCTCTAAGTGAATGAAAACATCCTGCAAAGTTTTAAATGCAAATGTTTTAAAGTGCACCTTGTATAAAGTTATTGTCTTGCAAAAGAAAGAGTCGACTCTGAATCATTGCAACCAGTCGTTTTTAAAAGGAATCCCAAGCCCTTTCATGTTGACGTCAACATGAAACATTAGCATATTGCCCGCCTACTTGTTGGTCTTTTCGCGTTGGTCTGAATGAAAATGCAGATTCATTCTTTGCCACTAGGTGCCGCTTTTGGAGCAGTAAAAATAGCAGTTTCCCCGGTAACGCTGTACACAAAGCAGCACTGCGCTCACAAACGCTGCTTTATCAGGCATTACAGGCATGATGAAATGAAAATGAGACGAATTTGACCAATCACTGCAGATTAGCGTCACGCAAAGGAGGGGTTTGGAAAAATGAATCGTTGAGCGAATCGTTTGGGAGTCGTTGAGCAAGTAAGGTAAAAAATAAATGCATATTATAAGACAATGAAAGTGTTTTTAGACCTTGCATGCATGTCAACCTGTTGTTGGGGACTCCCAAAACCAAAATATGAACCTTTCATTACCCATAATAGGGGCACTTTAAATAAATGCTCTGGGTGAACTGGAGAGAAAGTTTTTTTTTGTTTTTAAAAAGCAAGGACAACTGTGGTTTTCATTATATGTCCCATTTAAAGGTGTGTTATGTGGTTTGGGTAGTAAACAGTAACAGCTTTACAGTAAATGAAAAAGTGAATGTTTTTATGTGTTTGCTCTAAACTCACCTGGTCACAAACTAACTCCCATTTCTTCTCGTTGTCATACTGACAGAGCAGCTTCACTTTATCAGGTGGAAGATTCATGGAATTCTACAATCACAGAGCAAGAGACAAATCATAAACCTTTTTGTAAGTCTGAATTCATTTATAGTAATTCTTCAGAGCCCTTAATCTTATTCCACTACTCTTAAAAACTCTTTAAAATTATTTTTTACAGCACTTTGGGGTTCAGCAAATAACTTTATTGCGAACCATTATTCATGGTTGAATTTTTTAGAGAGTAAAAAATGAAACACTGCCTTTCAAAAGTTTGGGGTCAGCAATATTTTTTCATGTATATGTCAAATATACAATAATATATATCAATGAGATATAAAAACATTAATATTGTGTAATGTTATTACAATTTAAAATAGCTGTTTTCTGTGTGAATATAATGTAAATTGTATTATTATATATTATTAATCAAAGCTGAATTTTCAGCATCATTACTCCAGTCTTCAGTGTCACATGATCCTTCAGAAATCACTCTAATATGCTGATTTGATGCTCAAAAACATTTATCACAGTTGAAAACGATTGCCCTGTTTAATTTTTTGTTAAAACTGACACATTTTTTTCTCAGAATTCTTTGACAAGAATACAGTTCAAAAGAACTACATTTGAAAATTTTAAATATAAATATTTTGTAACATTTTCAATGTATCTGATGTCACTTTTGATCAGTTTAACGTGTCTGTGCTGAAGAAAAGTATTAATATCTTTTCACAAAAAAAACAACAACAAAAAAAAAAAAACTACGTCCTGCCAAACACCCATAGCACCCAAACATCTCAGTGGCAAGTTTTGCACAGGCCACATTTTCTTCTGATCTAGTTGTAATATGTTCCCAGACTATTGCAGTGTTTAAATGTAGAGTTATTGTGGCACCAGTCACAGGTTACACTTGTCTGCAGATGGTCACATATGAACTGATGAGTAAGCGGCTGCGTCTTGTGAGCCGGTTTACGAGCAGCGGAGAGATCACATGTATAATGAGGTATGCTGACTCTAAGAATGCCCCTTCTGAACCGGCAGATTAGTGCTGTGTGAATGTCCTGTTACTATGACGATCTCCTAAATTATTTATGAACAGCATGAGTGTTTGCATTTGTGTTGTGCACACACACACACACACACACTGTTATGGCCCTACAGAATTACCTCATCAGTGACTCATCTGAGCATCGGATGATACCGAACACACAGTGTGTGCACACTGCATGTAAATCCCATAAAACATTATGAAAATCATCTTCAAGGTCATCTTCCATTCTCTTAGGCTTGCCAAGGCTGCATTTACTTGATCAAAAATACAGTAATATTATGACATAAGCTTTCAATTTAAAAATATATTTATAGCTTACACTATTCCTACGTCATCGGCTGGAACGCCACTCTCGTGAACGTGTGTACAACAGTTAGCAGAAGCTGGAGATTACGTTTATAAAGTTTTAAATAAGGATATTTTTCTCACACAAATGCATTGATTCGCTTCAGAAGGCCTTTATTAACCCCCCGGAGCTGTGAGGAGTATTTTTTATGATGGACGGATGCACTTTTTTGAGCTTCAAAATCTCAACCACCATTCACTGCTATTATAAAGCTTGGAAGGCCCAGGACTTTTTTTAATATAACTCTGATTGTATTAGTTTGAAAGTAGAAAGTCATATACACCAAGGACGCTTGAGAGTGAGTAAATCTTGGGGTAATTTTCATTTTTGTGTGAACTATCCCTTTAAGTTTAATACTTAGGAATAATGGTTTGTTCAAATCTCTGACTATGAGCAACATTAAGCAAACTCCACAGATTAAATCATTATTTTCATCCTCTGTGATTAATTTTCCTCATAGAGAATGTCCCTGGGAGGGTTTGATCAGGTGTTGATATTCCCTTGGAGGCATTTTTGGGAAATTTCATCCTCATATTTCCACATGCCCTACTGCTTTTTCTTTTCTTTTTTTTTTTTTTTACTTAAAAAGCGGTTTTACTTTCTACATACAGCTGGTGAGGTCCTTTGACAGAATGAAACAGAATATTTTGCTGTGAAAGATGATGGGAATTCTCGGCATTTGTTTTGTGTCTGATTCCTTGGCTGTATCTTTCAGCTGATAGCTCAGGAATGTTATCATTTGTGTTGGGAACATTGCAAAAGATTTCAATGAACTCTCTACTAATATTTAGCCTTTCTTTGACCAGCCTATGAACCCCAGACTGACCAAAGACTTAAGAACTGTATCCTAAAAAGCCAAAGCAAATACACTTAACAGTCTAAATATCTATACCTATACTCGTCAGACCTATGAAATCATGTTTTCTGTGAAAAGTGAAAGGAAAACTTTTGTACCTCTTGTATGAAAATAATCGGAAGTAGACGAAACATCATGTGACAGTATAGGCATTTATAATGTTACAAAAGATCTCTATTTCAAATAAAAGTTGTTCTTCTTGACTTTCTATTCATCAAAGAATCTTGAATCCTCACAGTTTCCACAAAATATGAAGCAGCACAACTGTTTTCAACAATGATAATAAGAAATGTTTCTTGAGCAACAAATCAGCATATTAGAATGATTTCTGAATCATTTGACACTGAAGACTGGAATAATGACGCAGAAAATTCAGCATTGCATCACAAGAATAAATTACATTTTAAAATATATTCAAATATATTCAAATAGAAAAAAGTTATTTTAAATAGTAATAATATTTCACAATTTTGCTATTTTTATTGCATTTCTGATCAAATAAATGCAGCCTTGATTAGCAGAAAATAACAAATATTTAAAATATTTAAAAAATCGTACTGACTCCAAATTTGTGAGCTGTAGAGTATGTGACATGTAAAAGTTACATCTAGAACATGATGTTTGACTATTGCTGTCATTTCATTTTTTTGCGCATATTGAAGTATGGCACACTAGCATGGCAGTGTCCTAATTTGCAAAACAGGTCAATGGAAGAAAAAACAGCAATCTGCAGAAATATTGCTTTAGGGCACACACACACACACACACACACACACACGGTCTCTCTCAAACAGTCTTCCTTTATGGAATAACTGCAGTGCAGACAACTGCATTGATTATAATTGTTAAGATTATAATTGTCGGGTTGCATCTGTCGTGTAGACAGTGTTATCTTTGCATGTTTTAATTCAGATCTCATAGTTTCTTTTGTCTTTATAATAGCTGACCCTTTCTACCCATGAAATAAGGACAAGGAGGCTGGAGAAAAATAGAATCAAGGACAAAACACTTCCAACTCTTTAACCATCACTGATTGCTTGATTTTTCTCCTGTTTCTGAACACATCATCTGCCCTTTCCTTGTCCTTTCTATATGTTCTATCCCTGAAAACAGTTAAACAGTTTTCAGGACAAGGTCAGCTAACATAACTTCATCACATGTTATTTTGAATCCTCAAAATACTCAAAATGTTTGTATGCAGGTATGTACACCAGTAATTTATGCGTCAATGATCAATGCAGCAATGCAGCATATACTGCAGTACACGTGCAGAGAGTAATGCACGTTTATTCAAAGCCGTCATATCACTTTACCTTCAGCAGAATTATGCTAGAAGATTATACTGTATTCAGCTTATTATATTTGCATGAGTTTTTTGTATATTTGTAAG
This sequence comes from Spinibarbus caldwelli, assembly GCA_039654775.1. Classification (NCBI taxonomy): domain Eukaryota; kingdom Metazoa; phylum Chordata; class Actinopteri; order Cypriniformes; family Cyprinidae; genus Spinibarbus; species Spinibarbus caldwelli. Next base: position 4,957,740 of record CM077262.1, on the reverse strand, counting down.
CTGAATCAGGTACTTTTATAATCACCTCAAGGATTTTGTAATATATTTATACTTAAAAATTATATTTTTAAGACACTTAAAAAAGGGTTATTAACTAAAACTGAAACTAAAATTAAAAATGATTATTATTTAATTTATTATTATTTATTTCAGCTAGTTGTCAAAGCAACATTTTTCTCATATTATTTTAATTGAACCTGATGTACTAAAATGTCTAAACTTAAAATTGAAATAAAAATGAATAAAAATAATATATATATATATATATATATATATATAATTTTTAATTTACATGTACATGTATATATATACATGTGTATATATATATTTCATTTTCATTAAAAGTTTTATATATATATATATATATATATATATATATATATATATGTTACTTTTAATGAAAATGAAAATATAAAAATGAAAGATTCAAAATAATAAAAACTATAACAGCATCTTAGTGATTCTAAAATAACTCTGCTCATCATAAATTAGATGCAGATGATTTAAAGCACATTAAAAACATGCATAATTTCTTTATTTTACACCTCATAAGAGCTCAGCTTGATGTTTTCTCCTACTGTTGTTGTTTTCAACCATCAGCCTAGTTTTTATGACTAATTTCTGCAGTAATAATTATATTGAAATACATTCAGAGCTGACTTAGATTCATTGTATCTCATAGATTTTTGTCCTGAGTGTTTCTGGATCAGCTGAAGGCTGGACTACAGCTGAAGATGGATGGTTTGTCCTTTCGGTAAGTGGCCACATGCAAAATATCAATAACTGAACGCGCCATTTAAATAATTACAGGCCTGTCGTTTTTGCAGATGTTTTGCGCTCCTCCCCTTTGCAAGGCGATGTAGAAAGCATCAGCTTAAGTGTTTTAAAAGCTATAACACATGCATGTGTGAGCAAAGACAAAACTATTGCTTTTAAATTCAGCCTTACAAAGAAAAGAATTCAGATTTCTCTGTAAATGTGTATTTGCATGAGTTTGTGTGTGTATATGGCCACTGTTCTGCAAGACTTTAGTTTATTGTTTATCCAGTTTTTAATTGAATACTTGTAACTTTTACTAAACAAGCACACAGGTAATTGCACTGAAGCTTTGCCATGTAACATTTACATTTTGTACTCAACTAGGTGTGTTTTTGAGTGATTGCTCTTTTAATTGTGTGTTTTATCACGAACACGCTGCTGGTGCTGCTTGCATTATTTGCATTCTATTTCCATTATACAAACAGCATGTCGCAAACTCTCTCTTTCTTTCTACGTAGGCATTGTAGATGGCGACTGGATAAAATGAAACTGTTTGAGTTAGATGGAGGGCCTGCATGCGCATTTTAATACTTAGATGGCCTTTCACTGCTGTATGATGGGAAAGTGTGGAGTGCTTATCTGATTTAGGAACAGCATTAAGGATATTGGCAGAGTAAATTAATTAACATGGAATAAATTACAGCAGACTTTACCAACTAGCACTAGAGCCAGACTTAAGTTATATAAAGAGTAAAACACTGGCTAAATATTAATTTTAATCACAGGTACTTGTTTAATGTGGACTGCTGGATTTGGTCTTTTTAGACTGGAAACTGCCATGTAAAATACACTACTGTGAATCTGGTTCACAGTGTGTTTTTTTTTTTTTTTTTTTTGGAATTAGATTAACTAGTTGATGTAGGTTATTCCAGGCCTTAACTATAACTGGCCAGCAGGCCAACAGGGCTGGATCATTTTTGTGCAGATATAATGTAGTATTTATTGTGGTAAGGTGTGTGGAGTTATATTATCATAATACTTTTAACCGACATGTTTATTAAAACCCTTACAACATTATTTTCCCATACAGTAGGACACAAATGAAGATGTTAATGGCTAATATGTGATTCCACAAGGACCACAACTGTCAAGATTTTCAGTAAATAATGACTTAAATTTCAATCTGCCCCTCACATAAAGCTATTGTATATTCGAAATATGGTGCATGTGGACTGCTTTAAAGATATATTTCTCTCAAAAATGAAAATTTGCTGTAAATTTACTCACCCTTAGGCTATCCAAGATGTAGATGAGTTTGTTTCTTCATCAGAACAGATTTGGAGAGATTTAACATTGCATCATTTGCTCACCAATGGATGCTCTGCAGTGAATGGGTGCCGTCAGAATGAGAGTCCAAACAGCTGATAAAAACATCACAATAATCCACAAGTAACCCACACCACTCCAGTACATCAATTAACATCTTGTGGAGTGAAAAGCTGTGTGTTTGTAACAAACAAACACATAATTTGAACATTTTTAACTTCAAACTGTTACTTTCAGCTAAAATATGAGTCCATAATAACGCTTCCTCCAGTGAAAAAAATCCATCCCCTGTTGTCCTCTCCCATAAAAACCAAACAACATATTTGTCTAGATCTTTTTTGGACTGTTTTCTCTTGTAAACGGTGTTTGATCTGTGCATATTTCTCTCTTGATTCACCTTTTCGCTTCACAAGACATTAATTGATGGTCTAGAGTGGTATGAAATTGAAGAGTTTGAAGTTAAAACATCATGAAGAGAGATTTGAGGCATTTGGATTACTTGTGGATTATTTGATGTTTTTATTAGCTGTTTGGACTCTCATTCTGATGGCACCCATTCACTGCAGAGGGTCCATTGGTGAGCAAGTAAACAGATCTATTCAGATGAAGAAACACACTCATCTACATCTTGAATGTCCTGAGGGTGAGTAAATTTCCCCAAAATTTTCATCTTTGGGTAAAAGATATGATGCTTTTAAGCAAGAAGGCCATACCAGTTAAGAATGGTGTAAAGGTGAATAAATGACAGAATTGTAATCTTTGGATTAACTACCCATGCTACTTTAAACTAAAATGGGATTAAGCAACCACACACTCACATACTGTACACTCATCATAAATGAGACGCAGATGATTCAAGTAGATAAAGCACATGAAAAACACCTAATGACGCAGTAAAGTCTCCCAGCTGCACAATTACAGCCTGGCTGATGCATAACACTCATACTCGGGGAGATTTGACAGATTTCACAAACACGCATATGAATGCAATCACCTCAGTACACATTCCATCACAGTCTTCAGCCTAACGTGGTACAACTAGCTGTATTATGTCATTCAGACGGGCTGTGCTGTTTCAATTTCCAGTCATGTGAAAGTTCTATCTGTGTTCATTTGATAATATCCTTTGCTTTTGCATGCAAAGAGATGCATATCATGGTGCATATCAAACATATTTATAATTGCTGCAGTGGAGCATCTCAGCTACAACCGCACATACTATCCTTGAACATGCTGTTTCTCTACATTCCAAATCAGCAAAACACTTAAAAAGTAAATGACATATTAGAACTGAACCCCCTTTTAGTCTACTGCATTATGGGATATTTTGTCATGTACGTACCAACACCATGCTGAACCTCTCCTCTAATTCATCCTGAGGTGGTAGGGGCAGTTTAGGGGCCGGTGGCTGTTTCTGCCCATAAGTGCTGAGGGGCCGTTTGACGTCCCGTCCGGGTGACATATCCAGACTTCCAGCTGCGTTCCCCATGGCTGTAAGCGGAGTTACACGCAGAGATACACATATACAGTCCAGATAATCTAGATGTTGCTCAGTGAAGTACAACTACAACTTTACACTTGCTGACTGATTCTAAACACTTGAGTGTGAGTTCTTGTTTAGTCCCAGTGAAGCAGTTTAAGTCCAATGGTGGGAAACTTTGGAAACACCGATAAAATCCAGCTTGAATCCTATAGAATTTGGTTCTATTAAATCCATAAAAGGTTGTGGTTTTTACATAGTTGCTGACTTGTTCAGGTTCTTTCAAGTCTTCTGATGGTGTTGTCTATTTGCTGTAGGCAAAACCTACAAGTTGTTATGCAGAAAGAAAAATGACACCAGTAGGCAAGGCTGTTGTCTATTTGGATGTGTCTTAGTCGTCTTCTGGTCTCTGCGACATCTCTCTGCTCCATCCTGGAGTGAGTAGTTCAGGTAGGGAGGAGAAGAATGAGTGATGTGGGAGAGCAGGCGGGGACTGGGAAGCTTCTGGGTCCTAGTGCTGATCTGTAGACTCTCCTCAGTGTGTGTGTCTTGTATGAACACCTGATACTGACTCAGATGTCCACCTACAACCGGAGTCTCGAGTTACTTGTTGGTGTTTGTTGCTAGGATGCTAAAGACAACCAAATTACACCACACACTCTTTCTGAATGACTTCAGACTTGTGAAAATAGTTGTAACTGAGAATCTATAGTGCCAAAATACAAAACAAATACAAATAATATATAAAAATAAAACTTATATATATACAGGTGCATCTCAATGAATTAGAATGTCGTGGAAAAGTTCATTTATTTCACTAACTCAACTCAAATTGTGAAAATTAAACGCACACAGACTGAAGTAGTTTAAGTCTTTGGTTCTTTTAATTGTGATGATTTTGGCTCACATTTAACAAAACCCACCAATTCACTATCTCAACAAATTAGAATATGGTGACATGCCAATCAGCTAATCAACTCAAAACACCTGCAAAGGTTTCCTGAATCTTCAAAATGGTTACACAATAGCCTATACAATCATGGGGAAGACTGCTGATCTGACAGTTGTCCAGAAGACAATCCTTGACACCCTCCACAAAGAGGCTAAGTCACAGAAGGTCATTACTGAATGGTTGGCTGTTCACAGAGTGCTGTATCAAAGCATATTAAGTGAAAAGTTGACTGGAAGGAAGAAATCGGGTAGGAAAAGGTGCACGAGCAACAGGGATGACCACAAGCTTGAGAATACTGTCAAACAAAGCTGATTCAAACACTTGGGAGAGCTTCACAAGGAGTGGACTGAAGCTGGAGTCAGTGATCAAGAGTCACCACGCTCAGACGTCTTAAGGAAAAGGGCTACCAAGCTACTTCTGAAACAGAAACAATGTCAGAAGCATCTTACCTGGGCTAAGGAGAAAAAAACTGGACTGGTCCAAAGTCCTCTTTTCAGATAAAAGTAAATTTTGCATTTCATTTGGAAATCAAGGTCCCAGAGTCTGGAGGAAGACTGGAGAGGCACAGAATCCAAGGTGCTTGAAGCCCAGTGTGAAGTTTCCACAGTCAGTGATGAATTGGGCTGCCATTTCATCTGCTGGTGTTAGTCCATTGTGTTTTCTGAAGTCCACAGTCAACGCAGCCATCTACCAGGACATTTTAGAGCACTTCATGCTTCCTTCTGCTGACAAGCTTTATGGAGATGCTGATTTCATTTTCCAGCAGGACTTGGGACTTGCCCACACTGCCAAAAACACCAAAAGTTGGTTAAATGACCATGGTGTTGGTGTGCTTGACTGGCCAGCAAACTCACCAGACCTGAACCTCATAGAGAATCTATGGTGTATTGTCAAGAGGAAGATGAGCGACACCAGACCCAACAATGCAGATGAGCTGAAGGCCACTGTCAAAGAAACCTGGGCTTCCATACCACCTCAACAGTGCCACAGACTGATCACCTCCATGCCACGCCGAATTGAGGCAGTAATTAAAGCAAAAGGAGCCCCTATCAAGTATTGAGTACATATACAGTAAACGAACATACTTTCCAGAAGGCCAACAATTCACTAAAAATGTTTTTTTTATTGGTCTTATGAAGTATTCTAATTTGTTGAGATAGTGAATTGGTGGGTTTTTGTTAAATGTGAGCCAAAATCATCACAATTAAAAGAACCAAAGACTTAAACTACTTCAGTCTGTGTGCATTGAATTTATTTAATACACGAGTTTCACAGTTTGAGTTGAATTACTGAAATAAATGAACTTTTCCACGACATTCTAATTCATTGAGATGCACCTGTATATATATATATATATATATATATATATATATATATATATATATTTACATATTTTACATATACATATTACATATACATATTTTTGTGGAAGCTGTGATATACTGTGTCAGGATTCTTTGATGAATAAAAATTTCAGAAAAGCCTAAGAAATTTCAAAAGCACAGCATTTTTTTCGTCATAATGTCACTTTTGGTCAATTTGATATGCTTGAAGAATAAAAGTAGTATTTTCTTAAAATATAATTTATATATATATATATATATATATATATATATATATACATACACACACTCTCTCTCTCTCTCACACACACACACACACACACACACACACACATATATATATATATATATATATATATATATATATATATAGTTTTAAAAAACATCTCTGATGAATTTACTAGAGAGTGCACTATAATTATGTCCCTGCAGTGTTCATTTGCAATGCAAATGGCAGCAACCATAGTAACCATAGTAAATTAAACACAGACACAGCTGTTCCTTTACACTGCATCTGAGTATTCATACTAAATATGTTCATTTAAACATATCCTTTTATTATGCTGTAGGGTGCTTTGAATAGAAGTGTTTGTTATATGACTACATAGGCTTACTTATGTGTTTTATTATTCATCTTGTTGTTTAAAGATCAACCTTTTTATGAATGCCGAAATGTACATACAAATAGTTATTTCTTTTTTTAAAAAAACAGATTAAAAGTTTAAAAGAGTAAAAAGGTTACACAGTAGCCCCTGCAAATTAATACTCGTTTAAGACATTAAAACAGTACTGAGCAATTGCGCCACCTACTGGTTCTCCAGCAGATGTGAACAATCCACTGCCGGCAGATTCACTTGCTGATAAAATGAATATAACATGATAATATGATGATATGAATTTATGGATTCATGTTTTTGTGTGTATGTGGATTGACATCATGCACAAATGTGTTTAGTGAAAATATTAAGGTGATAATATTTTTGGGCAGTTTAGCATAAATCTCTCTTCTTAAATGTAGGCTACAAAAGTGTGATCGCTCTTTATTTTGGCATGTTTTCTTTTTACCTTTTTGGATTTGAATCATTAAAAAAGAATCTGGTGGTCTACAAATTATGATAGTTTAACAAATAAATGAAAATGAAGCTACTTTTTAATGCGGTATAAAAATTGCAACAAGGCATGCCAGCTTTGACAAAATGACAGTAATATGTCAAGTCAAGTCACCTTTATTTATATAGCGCTTTTAACAATACAGATTGTGTCAAAGCACTTAACAGTATCAAATTGGAGGACAGAGTGTCAGTAATGTATAATAATAAGATTAAACACTCAATTTTCAGTTAAAGGCATGTTATTATTGAATTCAGAGATGTCATTGTCTAGCTCAGTTTAGTTTAAATAATATCTATGAAATCAAATTGACGATAATCGTTAGAAATTAAGTGTCCCCAACTGAGCAAGCCAGAGGCGACAGCGGCAAGGAACCAAAACTCCCTCTGTGACAGAATGGAGAAAAAAAACCTTGGGAGAAACCAGGCTCAGTCGTGGGGCCAGTTCTCCTCTGGCCAGGATATTATTGTTTATTTTTTTTTTTTTACTTATTGTTTTAATTAAATTTTAAATGTATAAATGTATTATATTTCTATTTTTATATTGTTGCAATTTCTAACAATAATAGTATTATGTAGTTAGGTATTTTATTATATTTTTTAGTTATTTTGTTTAATTTTTAGTTTTATTGTATTTAAGTCAAGGTCTTCACTGGGGATATGTCCCCGGGGCTCATACAGGTGTCCGACCTCCGCTGACGATCAGGGTCGCAGACATCATCTCCCGGCGCCGATCCACCATCTGATCCGGACACGGACTGAGAAACAGAATAAGAAAGAAAGAGACAAATATTAGCGTAGATGCCATTCTTCTTACGATGTAACGAGTACATCGTGTGTTATTATGAGGAGTGTTCCCGGTTCTGGCTGATCTAATTAATGCAGCCTAACAACCCTTTAACGGATTTGAATAATAGAAGTGTATTAGTGTGTTATGTGTAAACCAGGTTAAAGAAATGTGTCTTTAATCTAGATTTAAACTGACAGAGTGTGTCTGCCTCCCGAACAGTATTAAGTAGATTGTTCCAGAGTTTGGGCGCTAAATAGGAAAAGGATCTGCCGCCCGCAGTTGATTTTGATATTCTAGGTATTATCAAATGGCCAGAGTTTTGAGAACGCAGCGGACATGGAGGACTATAATGTGATAAGAGCTCGCTCAAGTACTGAGGAGCTAAGCCATTCAGGGCTTTATAAGTAATTAAAAAGATTTTAAAATCTGTACGCTGTTTGATAGGGAGCCAGTGCAGTGTTGACAGAACCGGGCTAATATGGTCATACTTCCTGGTTCTAGTAAGGACTCTAGCTGCTGCATTTTGGACCAACTGTAGTTTATTGATCAAGCGTGCAGAACAACCACCCAGTAAAGCATTACAATAGTCAAACCTTGAGGTCATAAACACATGAATTAGCATTTCTGCATTTGACGTTGAGAGCATAGGTCGCAATTTAAATATGTTTTTGAGACGGAAAAACGCAGTTTTACAGATACTAGAAACATGGCTTTCAAATGAAAGATTGCTATCAAACAGCACACCTAGGTTCCTAACTGATGAAGAAGAATTGACAGAGCAGCCGTCAAGTGTTAGATAATGTTCTAGGTTATTACATGTGGGGTTTTTAGATCCGATAATTAACACCTCTGTTTTTTCAGAATTTAGCAGTAAGAAGTTACTCGTCGTCCAGTTTTTTATATCGACTATGCATTCCGCTAGTTTCTCAATTTGGTGTGTTTCACCGGGCCGTGAAGAAATATAGAGCTGAGTATCATCAGCATAACAGTGAAAGCTAACACCATGTCTCCTGCTAATATCTCCCAAGGGTAACATGTAAAGCGTGAAAAGTAACGGCCCTAGTACTGAGCCTTGAGGTACTCCATACTGGACTTGTGATCAATATGATACCTCTTCATTTACTGCTACGAACTGATGGCGGTCAGATAAGTATGATTTGAACCATGCTAGGGCACTTCCACTAATGCCAACAAAGTTTTCTAGTCTATTCAAAAGAATGTTGTGGTCGATAGTGTCGAATGCAGCGCTAAGATCCAGTAGAACTAATAAAGAGATACAACCACGATCAGATGATAGAAGCAGGTTGTCACAATAAAGATGAGTCGAGGATCCAAGTGCGAGTGCAATGATAAGTTTATTAGTAACAGCAAAGAACAGACAAAATCCTCTTGCTGTGTGAAGAGTCCAACTCCGTGCAGGTAAGTCCAATGTGAGTGCAGACTGATCCAGTGCAGGTAGGACGTGAAGCAGGAACACGGAAAGCTGACAAAAACCATGACATAGTTAACGAACCGACAACACACACTGAAAACGCCAGCCAGATATAGGCAGCGCAACGAGCTGCAGCTGGTGCGCTCTGATTAACCACCAGCTGCGGTAATTAGGTAACGATGCACACATACACCAGACAGAGACGCAAGATGAACACACAGACCCATGAACCGTGACAGTACCCCCTCCCCTAGGAGCGCCTCCTGGCGCTCCCAAGAGAACTTACCTGGCGATTGAATTCATCGATGAGAGAGTGATCCAGTATGTCCCTAGCAGGCACCCAACTTCTCTCCTCAGGACCGTAACCCTCCCAGTCCACCAAGTACTGAAATCCTCGTCCCCTCCGCCTTGAGTCCAGAATACGTCTTACCGAATAAGCTGGTTCCCCATCTACGAGACGCGGCGGGGGGGGGAACCGGGACAGGCGGATTAATGGTAGAATGAAAAACGGCCTTTAATTTGGATACATGAAACACCGGATGAATTCTCCTGTACGCCGGAGGAAGTTTGAGGCGGGCTGCCACCGGACTAATAATCTTGGTAACAGTAAATGGGCCAAAAAATTTGGGAGCAAGCTTATTACTGACGGATCGGAGAGGAATATTCTTAGATGAAAGCCACACTTTTTGACCCACGACGTAGACAGGAGGCTTCGACCGGTGGCGATCGGCCTGAACCTTGGTGCGCACCCCCACCTGGAGGAGGGTCTGTCTGGCCCTGCTCCAGGTGCGACGGCACCTCGGGACAAAGGCGTGGGCAGAGGGAACCACGACTTCGGACTCCATACTGGGAAAAAGTGGTGGCTGGTACCCTAAACTACACTCAAAAGGAGATAGGCCCGTAGCTGAGACTGGTAACGAGTTATGTGCGTACTCAACCCATGAGAGTTGCTGGTTCCAAGAGGAGGGATTCTGAGAAGCCAAACATCGCAACATTCGTTCTAAATCTTGGTTGGCCCTCTCCATCTGACCGTTACTCTGGGGATGAAACCCAGAAGAAAGACTAACAGTCGCCCCCAACAATTTACAAAACTCTCTCCAAAATATGGAAACAAACTGAGGACCCCTGTCAGAGACCACATCCATCGGGAGGCCATGTATGCGAAAAACGTGGTCAATGACAGCAACCGCTGTTTCTCTAGCAGACGGTAATTTAGGCAGAGGAATGAAATGAGTTGCCTTCGAGAACCGGTCCACCACGGTCAAAACCACCGTGTTTCCCTGTGAGGGTGGGAGCCCCGAAACAAAATCTAGCGAAATGTGGGACCAGGGTCTCGAAGGAACTAACAACGGCTGAAGAAGTCCAGCAGGGGGTCGATTGGAAGACTTAGAAACAGCACAGACCGAGCAAGCCAAAACAAAAAGGCGAACGTCGCGAGCCATACCTGGCCACCAGAATCGTTGTTTAACAAGAAACATGGTACGATTAACCCCAGGATGACAGGCTACCTTGGAACAATGACCCCATCGGATAACTTCGGACCTTAAACACTCTGGCAAAAACAAACGACCCGGTGGGCATCTGAGGGGGGGCGTTACCCCTTGAGAGGCCGTGCGGACCTTCGACTCGATTTCCCACGTGACCGCAGAAATAAAAATCTTCTGTGGCACAATGGGCTCGGAAAAAGACGGGCGCTCCGAATGATCAAAAATACGGGATAACGCGTCCGGCTTGATGTTCTTAGAACCAGGACGGTAAGAAATAGAAAAATCAAAACGACCGAAAAAAAGAGCCCACCGGGCCCGCCTAGAATTTAACCTTTTGGCGGACTTGATGTATTCAAGATTCTTGTGGTCAGTCCAAACAACAAAAGGAACCCCCGAACCCTCCAACCAATGACGCCACTCTTCCAAGGCAAGCTTGACTGCCAGCAACTCTCTGTTACCAATGTCATAATTACACTCTGCGGGAGACAAACGGTGAGAAAAATACGCACAAGGATGCACCTTGCCGTCCATGAGGGAACGCTGGGATAGGACCGCGCCAACCCCCACCTCTGACGCGTCAACCTCCACCACAAACTGCCGGGACGGATCAGGAGCAACAAGGATGGGAGCTGAAACGAAGCAGCTTCTGAGTTTGGAGAATGCAGCTTCTGCTGGACTGGACCACCTGAAGGCAGTCTTGGTGGAGGTTAAGGCAGACTTGGTGGAGGTTAAGGGGCGGCTAGCTGGCTGAAATTGCGAATAAAACGCCGGTAAAAATTGGCAAAGCCCAGAAACCTCTGCAGGGCCTTGCGGGAATCTGGGGTTGGCCAATTCACCACAGCCTGAACCTTGTCGGAATCCATGCGCACCCCCTCGGCCGAGACGATGTATCCCAAAACAGGAACAGACTGTGCATGAAAAACGCATTTCTCCACCTTGACAAAAAGCCCATTCTCTAACAGCCTCTGAAGCACTCGCCTGACGTGCTGAACATGTTCCTGGAGAGAATGAGAAAATATCAGTATGTCATCCAGGTAGACATAAATGAACTGATCTACCATATCTCTCAGCACATCGTTGACGAGTGCCTGAAAAACCGCGGGAGCGTTAGAAAGGCCGAAGGGAAGAACACGATATTCAAAGTGCCCCCTGGGGGTATTAAAAGCAGTTTTCCATTCATCCCCCTCTCTTATGCGAACCAAATGATAAGCGTTGCGGAGATCCAATTTCGTGAAAAATGACGCTCCCTGAAGACACTCGAAAGCCGATGACATCAACGGTAAAGGATAAGTGTTCTTCACCGTGATGTCATTCAACCCCTGATAGTCAATACAGGGACGAAGAGAGCCATCCTTCTTTTTCACGAAAAAGAAACCCGCACCAGCTGGAGAAGAAGAGGGGCGAATGATCTTGGCTGCTAGAGAATCAGAAATATATTTCTCCATAGCCTCCCTTTCCGGAGTGGAAAGCGAATATAACTTGCCCTTAGGCGGAGACGTACCTGGTAATAAATCTATTGCACAGTCATAGGGACGATGCGGAGGTAGAGAGGCAGCCCGAGACTTACTGAACACTCCCTTCAGGTTAAGGTACTCACATGGCACGTTAGACAGGTCAGCGTGATCATCCTGAAACACAGAACAAGACACAGGAGAACACGCAGACAACAAACAGGAAGCATGACAATATTCGCTCCAAGCAAAAACAGCATCTTTGCCCCAGTTTATATGAGGCTTGTGGAGCACGAGCCAGGGGTGTCCCATAACCACAGGAGCAGCGGGAGTGTCGGTCAGGAGAAAGTCAATATTCTCTGAGTGTTGTCCAGAGGTGACGAGTCTTAAAGAGGCAGTAGCATGTGTAACAGAGGGTAAGGGCTGGCCATTAAGCGCAACCACAGAGATGGGCTGAGAGAGCGCCACCATTGGTATCTTGAGACTGTGAGCGAGACCAATGTCTAAAAAATTACCCTCTGCTCCCGAGTCCACTAAGGCCTCACAATCATAAGTACATGACTGCACCCTCAGCTTTACCGGAAGATGAGTGGCTGAAAAAAAGGATTTGTTAAGAGCAATCCCACCCGTCAGTAACCTCTTACCTACTGACGGGCACTGGCTTTTACTGGACAATGCAGAGCGATGTGACCGGCAGTTCCACAATACAAACACAGTCCTCTCTCCCTGCGTCTCTGCTTCTCCTGCTGTGAAAGACGGGACCTGCCCATCTGCATGGGCTCTGGATCTGGAGGAGAAAACACAGACTCGTCAGGAACTGATGAAAAGTGATCCTGTGGAAAGATCGGCCGTCCCCGGAATGTCTGCTGGCCCCACCGCCGCAACCTAGTATCCACCCGAATGGCCAGGTCTATGAGCTTATCCACTTCGGCTGGTAAATCCGACGAATAAATCTCGTCCTTGATGGCATCAGAAAGGCCATATAAGAACATGTCCCATTGCGCTTCCGAATTCCAACCACACTCCGCAGCCAACGTGCGAAACTCAATAGAGTAATCGGTTACGGTGCGTTCTCCTTGACGTAACTCAGCGAGAAGTCGCGCTGCTTCTCTGCCAGACACCGCGCGATCAAACACTTTCTTGAGTTCCTCTGAGAATGATCGGAATGAACAGCAGCAAGGAAGTTTCTGCTCCCACACGGTAGTTCCCCAGCTAGCCGCCCGTCGTGAGAGCAAGGTGATAACAAAAGCCACCTTAGACTCCTCAGTGGGAAACGATGAGGGTTGGAGGGAAATGTACAGGGAACATTTGGCCAAAAAGGAGCGACATAACTGGGGCTCCCCGGAATAAAAGGCTGGAGGTGGTAGACGAGGTTCGGTGGAGCGGATGGTCTGATCCACAGGAACCGGTGGGTTGGACCTGGGTAGTGGTTGAGCTGAAGTGGTTTCCACCTTCAACCGCTGAAACTGAGTAGTTAGCTCAGATATCTGAGTGACCAGGGCCTGGATTGCACGTCCCGTGGCCATCATTTGTTCCTCCTGACGCTCCATGCGGATATTGCTACTACCCAGAAAGTCTCTTAGCTCCATCAAACTCGCTGGATCCATAATGGTCGGTTCGTTCTGTCACAATAAAGATGAGTCGAGGATCCAAGTGCGAGTGCAATGATAAGTTTATTAGTAACAGCAAAGAACAGACAAAATCCTCTTGCTATGTGAAGAGTCCAACTCCGTGCAGGTAAGTCCAATGTGAGTGCAGACTGATCCAGTGCAGGTAGGACGTGAAGCAGGAACACGGAAAGCTGACAAAAAACATGACATAGTTAACGAACCGACAACACACACTGAAAACGCCAGCCAGATATAGGCAGCACAACGAGCTGCAGCTGGTGCGCTCTGATTAACCACCAGCTGCGGTAATTAGGTAACGACGAACACATACACCAGACAGAGACGCAAGATGAACACACAGACCCATGAACCGTGACACAGGTAATTTGTAACTCTAATGAGAGCAGTCTCAGTACTATGGTACGGTCTAAATCCTGACTGGAATTCCTCACAGATGCCATTTTTCTCTAAGAAGGAATATAATTGTGAGGATACTACCTTTTCTAGTATCTTTGACAGAAAAGGGAGATTTGAGATCGGTCTGTAATTAACTAGATATTTGGGGTGAAGTTGTGGTTTTTTAATGAGAGGCTTAATAACAGCCAATTTGAAGGTTTTGGGGACATATCCTAATGACAATGATGAATTAATAATAGCCAAAAGAGGATCTATGATTTCTGGAGGCAGCTCTTTTAGTAGTTTAGATGGAATAGGGTCTAACATACATGTTTTTGGTTTAGATAATTTAACAAGTTTATACAATTCTTTCTCTCCTATAGTAGAGAATGAGTGGAATTGTTCCTCAGGGGATCTATAGTGCACTATCTGATGCGATACTGTAGCTGACGGCTGCATGGTTACAATTTTATCTCTGATAGTATCGATCTTGGAAGTAAAGTAGTTCATAAAGTCATTACAGCTGTGCTCTTGGGAAATGTCAACACCTGTTGATGCTTTATTTTTCGTTAATTTAGTGACTGTATTGAATAAATACCGGGGGTTATGTTTGTTTTCTTCTAGAAGAGACGAAAAGTAATCAGATCTAGCAGTTTTTAATACTTTTCTGTAGGATAGGGTACTTTCCCGCCAAGCTATACGAAATACCTTTAGTTTTGTTTTCCTCCAGCTGCGTTCCATTTTCCGGGCTGCTCTCTTTAGGGTGCGAGTGTGCTCATTATACCACGGAGTCGGGCTGTTTTCTTTGATCTTCCTTAAGTGTAAACTGTTCCTGTGGCTCAATGGTAGAGCATTGTGTTAGCAGCGCAAAAGGTCGTGGGTTCCTCCCAGGGAGCACACATACTGATAAAAAAATGTATAGCCTGAATGCACTGTAAGTTGCTTTGGATAAAAGCGTCTGCTAAATGCATAAATGTAAATGTAAAGGAGCAACTGTATCTAAAGTGCTAGAAAAGAGAGTCCATAGTTTCTGTTACATCATCAAGTTTTTCTGCACTGTTGGATATGCTGAGGAATTGAGATAAATCAGGAAGATTACTTACAAAGCAGTCTTTTGTGGTAGACGTGATGGTTCTACCATACTTGTAACAAGGAGTAGAATTTATAGTTTTAGTTATATGGAGTTTACACAAGACTAGATAATGATCTGAGATATCATCGCTTTGCTGCAGAATTTCAACACCACTAACATCAATTCCATATGACAGTTTTAAATCTAGAGTATGATTTCGACAATGAGTAGGTCCTGAAACATGTTGTCTAACCCCA
Source organism: Spinibarbus caldwelli (assembly GCA_039654775.1). NCBI lineage: Eukaryota > Metazoa > Chordata > Actinopteri > Cypriniformes > Cyprinidae > Spinibarbus > Spinibarbus caldwelli. The sequence continues at coordinate 4,942,276 of CM077262.1, read as the reverse complement.
GTAGAGTTCAGAATGTCTATGAATGCTGATCCTAATGCATCTTTTTCATTATCGACATGGATATTAAAATCACCAACAATTAAGACTTTATCTGCAGCCAGTACTAACTCAGATAGAAAATGAAAAATTTCTTTAATAAAGTCTGTGTGGTGCCCTGGTGGCCTGTACACAGTACCCAGTACAAACATCACAGGGGATTTATCACTAACATGTGTTTCTCTAGATAATGTTATACGCAGCACCATAACTTCAAACGAGTTATTCTTAAAGCCTGCTCTCTGAGAAATACTGAGAATATTGCTATAAATTGTAGCAACACCTCCCCCTTTACCTTTTGGACGTGGCTCATTTTTATAGCAGTAATCTTGGGGAGTAGACTCATTTAAAGTAATGCATTCATCTGGTTTTAGCCATGTTTCTGTCAAACAAAGCACATCTAGTTTAATATGTATAAAATACCACTTCAGAGCTGCACTGAAATACACCGAACTTCTACTATAACGTTTGTTTTCTTTGGCTGTTGTGCATTAGAATCAACATTTGGTACTGGATTTTAGTGTGTGTGTGTGTGTGTGTGTGTGTGTGTGTGTGTGTGTGTTTTACAGCTGAGCTAAAGTAAAAGTTTCTTTATAATGGAGACTAATAACAGTGTAAATTTGCTGTCCCCTCAAAATAACTCAACACAGCCATTAATGTCTAAACTGCTGGCCACAAAAGTGAGTACACCCCTAAGTGAAAATGTCCTAATTGAATCAGAATCAGAATCAGAATGAGCTTTTATTGCCAGGTATGTTTACACATACGAGGAATTTGTTTTCATGACAGAAGCTTCCACAGTACAAAAGAATGACAGTGACAGAACAAAAAACACAGATAATAAAAAGAAGAATTAAAAAAAAAAAAAAAAAAACTAGAACAAGTAAATAAGGAATAAAAATATACAAATTGACAATTGTATGTGCAGATATATAACAAAAGACAGTTGTGTGTACAGGAATATTATGTGCAAATTGAAATGTAGACTAAGTATGTGTGTTAGATAAATAAGTGTATAAGTGTATAAATAGTGTGTGTTCCACAATTATTGTCAAGTGTTTATGAGATAGATTGCCTGAGGGAAGAAACTGTTCCTGTGTCTGGCCGATCTGGTGCTCAGAGCTCTGTAGCGTAACAGTTCAAAGAGTGAGTGTGCTGGATGTGAGGGGTCCAGAGTGATTTTGCCAGCCCTTTTGTTCACTCTGGATAAGTACAGTTCTTGGAGAGTGGGGAGGGTTGTACCAATGATTCGCTCAGCAGTCCGGACTACCCTCTGTAGTCTTCTGAGGTCAGATTTGGTAGCTGAGCTGAACCAGACAGTTATTGAAGTGCAGAGGACGGATTCAATGATGGCGGAGTAGAACTGTTTCAGCAGCTCCTGTGGCAGGTTGAACTTCCTCAGCTGGCGAAGGAAGTACAACCTCTGCTGGGCCTTTTTAACAATGGAGTTGAGTGAGTGTCCCACTTCAGGTCCCGAGAGATAGTGGTGCCCAGGAACCTGAATGTCTCCACTGCAGTCACAGTGCTGTTCATGATGGTGAGTGGGGGGAGTGCAGGGGGGTTCCTCCTGAAGTCCACGATCATCTCCACTGTTTTGAGCGTGTTGAGCTCCAGGTTGTTAAGACTGCACCAGACAGCCAGCTCCTTAACCTCCTGTCTGTAAGCAGACTCGTCACCATCCTGGATGAGGCCGATCAGTGTGGTGTCGTCTGCAAACTTGAGCTTGACAGAGGGGTCTTTAGAGGTGCAGTCGTTGGAGTAGAGGGAAAATAGCAGTGGGGAGAGAACACAGCCCTGAGGAGATCCAGTGCTGATTGTACAGGTGCTGGATGTGTATTTTCCCAGCCTCACTAGCTGCTGCCTGTCTGTCAGGAAGCTGTTGATCCACTGACAGACAGAGGTGGGCATGGAGAGCTGAGTTAGTTTGGGCAGGAGGAGGTTTGGAATGATAGTGTTAAAGGCTGAGCTGAAGTCCACAAACAGGATCCTCACATAAGTCCCTGGTCTGTCTAGATGTTGCAGAACATAATGCAGTCCCATGTTGACTGCATCGTCCACAGACCTGTTTGCTCTGTAGGCAAACTGAAGAGGATCCATTAAGGGTCCAGTAATGTCCTTCAGGTGGGCCAGCACCAGTTTTTCAAAAGACTTCATGACCACAGACGTTAGAGCCACAGGCCTGTAGTCATTTAGTCTTGAAATTTTGGATTTCTTTGGGATGGGGATGATGGTGGAGCGTTTGAAGCATGAAGGGACTTCGCACAGCTCCAGTGATCTGTTGAAGATCTGTGTGAAGATGGGGGCCAGCTGGTCAGCATAAGATTTCAGACAGACTGGTGTAACACAATCTGGGCCTGGTGCTTTCTTTCTCTTCTGCTTCCGGAAGACCTGGCGCACCTCGTCTTCGGTGATCTGAAGTGCAAGTGTGGGGGAGAGGGGGGTTGCTGGAGGTGTTAATGGTTGTGTGGAGAGGTGTTCAGGGCGGGTGTGGGGTGTTTTTTCAAACCTGCAGTAGAACTCATGCAGATTGTCTGCCAGTTGTTGATTCTCCACAGTGCTGGGGGATGGTGTCTTGTGGTTGGTGATCTCTTTCAGACCTTTCCACACTGATGCTGAGTCACTGGAAGAGAATTGAATCCTTATTTTTTTCAGAATAATTCCTCTTTGCCACTCTGATCTCCTTTTCCAGTGTGTATTTGGCCTGTTTATACAAGACTTTTTCCCCCGTCCTGTAAGCATCTTCTTTGGCCTGACTGAGCTGTTTGAGTTTTGCAGTGAACCACGGTTTACCGTTGTTGTAGGTTAAATGAGTCCTGGTAGGAATGCACATATCTTCACAGAAACTGATATAAGATGTTACAGTCTCTGTGAGCTCGTCCAGATCGGTGGCAGCAGCTTCAGAAACACTCCAATCAGTGAGTGAGAAACAGGCTTGTAAATCCCGCTCTGCTTCATTAGTCCATCTTTTAACAGTCCGTAAAACAGGTTTAGATGATTTCAGTTTTTGCCTGTAGGTCGGTATAAGATGAAACAGTGATCAGAGATCCCCAAAGCTGCCCGTAGGACAGAGTGATATGCATCCTTTATTGCTGTGTAACAGTGATCCAATATATTACTGTCTCTGGTGGGGCATGTAACATTCTGTCTGTATTTTGGCAGTTCACAGGAGAGATTTGCTTTATTAAAGTCCCCGAGAATTATTAAAACAGAGTCCGGGTGTTTTTGTCCCGCCGCCGCGCGATTTCCCCATTGATTCTGCGTCGCGATCTGCTCTGATCAGCTGGAAGTTAGGCAGATGTAGCACGCTGTCCGGAATGGCATCATTCAGCCAGGTTTCCGTGAAACACAGAGCAGCAGAGTTTGAAAAGTCCTTATTTGTCCAGGAGAGCAGAAGGAGTTCATCCGTTTTGTTGGGTAGAGAGCGGAGATTCGCCAGATGGATGCTAGGTAGTGCTGTCCGAAATCCGCGTTGTCTGAGCTTCACGAGCACGCCGGCTCGCTTCCCCCGTCTGCGCGTCCTGCGTTTGATCAGCGCCGCCGCTCCACCGACTACTATGTCCAGCAAAACATCCGAATAATCGAAAACCGGTGAAATATCGGGTGGTGTGTACTGCCGAATGTCCAGCAATTCGTCTCTGGTGAAACTGATTGCAGGGATATAACGAAAGACAGGACAAACTAACAAAAACATAAAAACAACTGCGGACGACGCCACGGAGGCTGCCATGAGCGGCGCCATCTTCGACATCCAAGTTGGGGCCCAAATTGTCCACAATTGGGCCCAAAGTGTCAATATTTTGTGTGGCCACCATTATTTTCCAGCACTGCCTTAACCCTCTTGGGCATGGAGTTCACCAGAGATTCACAGGTTGCCACTGGAGTCCTCTTCCACTCCTCCATGACGACATCACCTTGGGCTCCTCCACCTTCCGTTTGAGGATGCCCCACAGATGCTCAATAGGGTTTAGGTCTGGAGACATGCTTGGCCAGTCCATCACATTTACCCTCAGCTTCTTTAGCAAGGCAGTGGTCGTCTTGGAGGTGTGTTTGGGGTCGTTATCATGTTGGAATACTGCCCTACTGATCATGCTCTGCTTCAGTATGTCACAGTACATGTTGGCATTCATGGTTCCCTCAATGAACTGTAGCTCCCCAGTGCCGGCAGCACTCATGCAGCCCCAGACCATGACACTCCCACCACCATGCTTGACTGTATGCAAGACACACTTGTCTTTGTACTCCTCACCTGGTTGCCTCCACACATGCTTGACACCATCTGAACCAAATAAGTTTATCTTGGTCTCATCAAACCACAGGACATGGTTCCAGTAATCCATGTCCTTAGTCTGCTTGTCTTCAGCAAACTGTTTGCGGGCTTTCTTGTGCATCATCTTTAGAAGAGGCTTCCTTCTGGGATGAAAGCCATGCAGACGAATTTGATGCAGTGTGCGGCGTATGGTCTGAGCACTGACAGGCTGATCCTCCACCCCTTCAACCTCTGCAGCAATGCTGGCAGCACTCATACGTCTATTTCCCAAACACAACCTCTGAATATGATGTTGAGCACGTGCACTCAACTTCTTTGGTCGACCATGGCGAGGCCTGTTCTGAGTGGAACCTGTCCTGTTAAACCGCTGTATGGTCTTGGCCACCGTGCTGCAGCTCAGTGTCAGGGTCTTGGCAATCTTCTTATAGCCTACGCCATCTTTATGTAGAGCAACAATTCTTTTTTTCAGATCCTCAGAGAGTTCTTTGCCATGAGGTGCCATGTTGAACTTCCAGTTACCAGTATGAGAGAGTGAGAGCGATAACACCAAATTTAACACATCTGCTCCCCATTCACACCTGAAACCTTGTAACACTAACGAGTCACATGACACCGAAATTTGTCCATTGCTGTTTTGCTGCTGTGTGGCGGCTTGGCCGTGGTGCTGTGCTGCGGAGAAGTAGATCGCCTTCCTTCAAGGGCACTTGACTCTGTGTGTGTTCAAGTCGCATTATAGTGAATTGATCGTGCGTTTGTGTGAGCGCGTGGTTGTTGCTGTGTGTGTGTGTGTGTGTTAACATAAACCGCGGTATGTTTTTTTTTTTTTTTTAATTGTATTTTCTTTAATTTTGTATTTTTTGTTGTGTTTGTGAGAATTGTGAGTAGCTATTGTTATCATTTACACACTACAGCTAAATTCGGTTCTCAGTTCACCTTTTACTCATTAATCGCATTCTGTACACACATAAGTCACTAAAATACGGGAGTGACAACCGCATTCCACAACCGCATTTAACTCCCGAAAAATACAGGTAATGACAACTGCATTTACAGAAATTCTACAGAACTAAACTGAACAACTAGTTGTAAATGATGTATTTAAACGCGCATCAGAAATGTGTCTTCATCTGTATGTGAGATGCAAGAAAATAACAGTGAAATTAGTCTTAACCTTAGCACATTTTGACACGGCCGGGGCTAGTTGCGCTCACGAGCCCTGCGGTAAAGTGTCAGTGTTGCCAGATATTCACAGAAAGAAAAGCAAAAAATAAAGACAAGCACAAAAACACTAAAACACCCAAATGCTTTGTTTTATAACACCAAAAAAAATCTGCAACAGATCACTTTACTAACTCCATAAAGTGCCTAGCTTTATGAGCTAAGACCAAACAATATGCCTAAAAGCGCTTGTAATTATGAGGACATGGCAACACTGCAAGACAGCGCTCTCTAAAGCTGCCTCTCGAGCATAAACAAAACACAGCACGTCTATCAGCGGTAGTTCAGTTAAAATCGACGGAGAAAGAGTCTTTAGCCAAAAAATGGCAGATACCAAACGGCTAAATTCTTCTTCACTCCTGCAAGAAGCAGGAATTTACTGGGGTTTGTATTGAATTTACTGGGGTTTTCTGTTTTTTTTTCTTCTTCCCAAATGTTGAATTATCCCGAGGGATATTGATGTTGTCAAGTCAAGATACATCATTACAGGTGGCCACTGAATACTATTTTTAGTAAACTGAGATCTACATTAATTGCTCTGATTCTTATAAGTGTACATTGCAGGTAATGTTTGTTTTCTTGGACGAATTGTGTGTTTTGTATGATTATATTTTAAAGTATATTTAAGTGTCAAATAAAGAACATTGTTTGTGCACCTCTCTGCTTGTTCCTTCCACTTGTTTGGAAAAACCTGTAGTTATGGAAAAACATCTAGGCCTACATTATATGTTACATCTTAAGTGGCATTAGCCCCCGCTCACACAAAAGAAAACAAAAGAATGAACAGTGGTATGGACTGTGGTATACTTATGCTTATTGTAGTCAGTATTGTAGTTTATAGGAAAAAAAAACTAATAAAAATTACAAAACCACAAAAATGACCACAACTTTAACAAAAAACAAACAAATAAAAAAACAAAAGCTAATTCAAGTTATTAATAAACACTATAATAATATATTAGTGATTCTAAAATAACACTGATGTAAACAATGATTGCATGTAAACGGTTGTTTGCGCAGTTAAAAATTATATAATATTTATTTCGGCTTTGAATAAATTCAGATTTAAATGTGTGTAGCAACGAAGTTGCTATGAAGTGCAATGAAGTTGTGGAACCCATATACGCATTTGACTGCACAAAACACTTCAAGATATTTCATCCGTTTTCCTTTTCTGACATATTCTGTGACAGCGATGACATTAATGATGTTACATTAGACGCCAAAGCTCTCAAATTTGTGTCAAAAACAAAAAAAAACAAACTAGCTTTATTTCCCTTATTTTATTTAGGTTTTTTATTTTAAAGTTATTTATTTAACAAATTTTGTAGTTTTTAATAATTTAAAACGTTCAAATAAACTAACAAATTGTCATGAAGAATGTTTAAAAAAACAGTTGTGAGAACACTGGCTAGGTGCTAGTCATCATTTTAACCACCAGATGACGTCGAGTCCCATGGAAAACTGAGATCTACATTAATTGCTCTGATTCTTATAAGTGTACATTGCACTTTTGTTTTTTGATTGTTTTTCTCCTAAAAACCCATAGGGGGCACTAAAACGACATCTGCTATATCTATCTGAGAGACAATTGCCATTAGACTTGTGGTAGTTTTCTACTACCATAACTAATATATATACACACACACACACACGCTATATACAGGTGCATCTCAATAAATTAGAATGTCGTGGAAAAGTTAATTTATTTCAGTAATTCAACTCAAATTGTGAAACTTGTGTATTAAATAAATTCAATGCACACAGACTGAAGTAGTTTAAGTCTTTGGTTCTTTTAATTGTGATGATTTTGGCTCACATTTAACAAAAACCCACCCATTCACTAACTGTGCTGAAACTATAGCTCAACTTTAGAGCACTGGCACCCAAATGACAAGTCTCAATCTGTGAGTAGAGAAAGGCAGGGCAAGTACAAACGAGCAGTGAGTGTTCCGTTGCCTAGTGTTTGGGGAATTTAGACAGTGTAGTAACACTCAGAATGTGTTTCGGTCATGCTCCATTCCTTTGAGGCAGAAAAACAAGGCAGTCAAACAAACACACAGAGGGTGCGGCATACGCTGCTCTAGTCTTGCTAGGTGGAAAATCTACTGCGTGCTGTAGTAGCCTTGAACAGATTCCACTGGACTTCATTTGGACTATTCTCAAAGAGAACACCTACATACGTGTTTAACAAATAACGTTTGAAAGGAAAGTCAGGTGTTTGATGGACTTCTGCATCCAGTGACTGCATATACTAACTAAGGTTAGCTGACTCCATAAACTAAAGTTAAAGTCTTGAATGATAAAATGAGCTAATGCTGATTCTTCTGGTGATTGTGTCCATTTAATCTTTAAACTACAGTTTACTTCTTATCAAATAATTACCATTATGTGAGATTTGTTTAATTGGTCTTGTTAGATAAAGAATAGTGAATGATGTATGTAGTAATTTGCCATGCGTAAGTGTACAATTTCAACAAAAGAAAATAAATACTTTAAGAAATGTGTAATATTCTGACTCAGTATGTTTTTTTCAAAACTATTACAAATCTTTCATATTACACCAGTATTTTTATTGGTAAAACACAGTAATAAAAAAAACAAAAACAAAACAAAACAAAAAAAAGATATATAGGCTAATGAAAAAGATTGGTATTTAGATTGAAAATGTAATGTGAAGATTTAAACATTTAGGCTACTCTTTTGTCTGGTATCAGTTTTAAAGTCATTTTAACAGCACAACATTGTATAAACTTTTCCAAGCTTCTTTGCAACTTTAGCTTTTTCAGAACTCGCAAAAAGCAGTTTGGTGATGACGCAGATACGGAGAACATTCGAGAATGTGCTGGAATATCTGGCTCATGAGCTCAGACCAGAACTCTGATCCATAAAAATAAAGGAATAAACCCTGGTGTAACTTGAAACTTTTCCAACCTTCTTTACAAATTTTTTTTTTTCATGAATTCGCAATAAAACGTTTTTTTGTGATGACACACATAAAATACGGAGAACATTTAGGCTCACGGTCTTCACCCACACCTGAACACTTTACACATAAAACACAACAAGAGTTGTGTTTCTGTTTTTGTCGTATGTGAAATATTGGTTGTTTGATGTGAAATTTCAGTAAAGATATGAATTGAAAATGTTATAATTACAGTGTACATTTACTGTATCTATAACAGCAGCATATTAACTTAAGTTACTCAATAAACTAAAGTTAAAGTATTGAATGAGAAAATATGAGTTAATGCTGGTTCTTTTAGTGGTTTTTATATCATTGTGTGTCTTTGATGCTTACATTACACAAATTATGTAGTAATCTGTTACATGTTTACATGTTATTTTTTATTGATAATATTTTTTCTTTAAAACTATTACGTCTGTGATATTACAATATTATACTGTATGTATATATATATATATATATATATATATATATAGCCTACATATATATGAAGAGTTCAGATGCAAAAACCTCTAAGTGCCATCTGAAATTTTCTTCTAAAATTAGTATTTTTCTCAGGCTTCTATGTTTATGTTCAGTTATTTCACTTTAATGGCAAAGAAAATGCTCATTTTAGAAGAAAATTTCGATCGGCATTTAGAGGCTTTTGCATCTGAACTCTTCATATATATATATATATATTGTGACGAGTCAGCTGCCTCCCCCCTTATTATCAGCAGCACCCCGTCCCTTAATCGCCGCCCTTCACCAGGCTCCCGACGGGAGTGGGTGTGTGAGAGAGGAGGGGCGCTGAAACAACCAGGTCTGGCGGCGTGTGATGAGGCACACCTGAAGGGAATGAAGCCTCATCACCGCCGCTGTTAAATGCCGAGCGCGCCTCTCCTCGAGAGACCGGTCTCTTCCCCGTGCATGCACGCTGGTGTCCTCGTGGGTCCAGGAAGGGTGCGTAGAGGGATTCCCGCGCCGCCAGAGACGTGAGCCGCCGGACCCGCGGTCCGAGCATAACCGCACCCGTAATACGGCCGCCGGGCCAGGATGCCGGGCCGTTCAATCCCGTCAAGCGCCGTGGGCCAAGAAGGAGGAAGAAGCCGCTGGAGAAGCCGCCGCCCCTCGCGCCCCGGTCCTTAGAGGGGAGCGCGTGCGGCCGCCGGACTCCGCCCCTTACCTGGACCCTTCCTTCCAGAACACTGCCCCTCCTTCACGAACCTCGCAGCACGACGAGGACACCAGATCCCCTGTTTATTTTGGACACTATTTTCCCCTTTGGACACGTTATTTTATTATTTGTGTTAAATAAAAGCCTCTCCGAGGCCTGACGCCACACCCACTGTGTCTGTCGTTGGCTCCTCCCGTCACAATAAATATATATATATATATTATATATATATATATATATGAGGCCTATTGTAAAACATAGAGGATACATTATTAAAAGACTTGTATTTGGAAATGTGTGTTTACATTGGAAATTAAAGACATCTTTTATGGCAAAGAAAGAAGATATTTCATTGTCTTTTCTACAGTATCAATTTTGCAGTAGTGGGTTAATGTGAACATCACACTGTATTTCCAAGATCAACTGGTTGCTTATTTTATTCTTTAAAAAGCTATTTGGTACCTATGCACCAAAAGTAATTTTTATGTTTGTTCAAAAATCAGTTCCATATATATGTCGTGTTTTCCATCCATCCATTTTTTTTTTATTTTTTATATAACAATCATCTATCCAATACAGAGAATGTCAGAATGTTTGGGAATATTTACACATAATTTCATACATATCAGTTAAAAAAACCTGAACATTTTAGAACAGAGTAAAACAAGGTTTTAAGCTGTGTCGTCAGAAAGACATCATGCCTTTTGTCAGTGCTGTCGAGGAGGAGCAATTGCAGCACCTACAGTACATGGCCACGTCACTTTAGTGGGAGTTTTTTGGGCATACGTCAGCATGGCATCAGAACAAGTCGGACCGCACTCAGACACACATCTCACAGGGATCACCGGTGATGGGTTCGGCGTAGATTTTGCATATTTTTAAAGAGCCTAAAGAGAGGGTATGATGTGGACTCCTTTTAACATTTGAGACCAGATACACCACCACTTCATTCTGATTCATCAGCAGAGGTTTGATTGTTTAGGGCCGGCCAACAGACCACAAACGCAGCCTTCAGTCTGGAGAAGATGCTGTAGAGCTTGTTCAAGCAAGATGGATTTGCATTTAGTGATGTTGTGTGTTCTAACAGCTGTTTGGAATCTATTTTTGAGGCGCATCCTTTCTTTGACTTTGTGATACCCTTGTATATTCCCACACATCTTTTGGATCTCAAACTGAAAACAGGATTGCCACTTTCACCTGGCTGACCTGCCGTGGACATCAGAAGCTCATTTCTTTGGCTTTTCTCATTCATGGCAGAAGAATGAGTGATATCTTTGCATGTATGCATTTGAAGATTCCCCTGGCTATCAAATGTGTAGAAATATAAATCCTCGTTCTTACCGGGTGCACAAATGCGGTCAAGTAAACCTTTACCCAAAACATCTGTTTGCCCGAGTAATTTAACAAGGCACTGGTCTTTGTCATGAAACATGTGCTGTTCTTTGGGAAGTTCTGCCTCATAAATCAGAACAAAGTCTGTGGTGGGGAAGAAAACATAGGCGTCATACAGACGAGCGTACTCAAATGTATGACAGGCAGTCAAGGTGTAATCATTCCCCAAGTAGACTCCATAGCAGGACTTGATTTCGTTTTCTCTTTTCAGTTTGATCAAGCATACTGGCTCTCTTGTTAACCGGAATTCATTCCAGTCTGTGATCTCAGACTGTCTGTCGATCTCTCCATTTCTGAACAACAGTGGACCTGGATGTGATTTAAACATTTCAATGCAAGCTTCCACATCAGAAGAGCTCATGCAAGGAACGGTGAATCCTTTGTTTGTTATGCTGCAGTTGAGAGACGACACATCCTCATGGCTTGATGAGGGACCAGTAGTCTCAGTAGCTACAAACACAGTCTGAAACACAGAACACACATATGAACATGTAACACTTATTTGTCACTCTGAGAGATGGTAGGTACTTTGATACTATGTATAAAAGTATTTATTATACTCATAACTGTACGGTTTGTTTTTACCTGTTGCATATTCATGAATGCAGTTTTCGTATCCGTGTCCTTTTGAACCTTCTCAATCTAGTTGTTTGATGATCAATGGCCTGAAATATACAGAAATGTATGTACACAGCTAAATCAATCAATTAATGTCATGTAATGTAGATGAGAGCTAGTGCTTTAATATTTAATAATTTTATTAACAAACAAATTAAGTTGTGGATTTACATATGGACCCTTAGCCAATTTTAACCATTTTAAACATCTAACAGACACTTTTATTCAAAGGGACTTACATAGCATTCAATGTACACATTCTGTCAGTTCTTGCTTTCCCTGGGAATCAAACCCCATGACCCAGGCATTGCTAGCACTGTGCTCTGTAGTTTGAGACCCTCTTCCCCACCTTAACAGGGCACTTTATCTAATTTTCAATTTCAGTAAAGGCTAACTTTTACTCCCAGTTTCAAAGACAAGCCTTAAAGGATGCATGCGTCGTGGTACTCTCATGAACGCACGGCGAAGACTGACACGGAAGAGAAGAAATCATTGAATAAAGTTAATTTTGTTTTCTTTGTGCACAAAAAGTATTTTTGTAGCTTCATAAAATTACGGTTGAACCACTGATCTCACATGGACTATTTTAACACTACCTTTCTGGGCCTTGAGCGTGGAAGTTGCATTACTGCCTTTGCAGAGTCAGAAAGCTCTCGGATTTCTTCAAAAATATCTTAATTTGTGCTAATTTGGGCTTCATTTGGACTATTCTCAAAGAGAACTACTTACATACCTGTTTAACAAAGAACGTTTCCAGGCTGAGCTATTCAAAAAAGAATAATAGCCTAATAAATATTAATAATATTAATAATATTTATACAGAATAACATGAAAACACACTTCAGGACTCAAACACCTAAGTGGGGTGGTGATAGCATAATAATTATTGTCGATTTATCTTATTGTGGGTTGATATTTAGGCTACAAGAGAGACATATTGCTAGCAATTTAAAATTGCTGTTTTAAAGTTAGGTCAAAGAGATATGATGGGAGCAGGAAAGCTCCGCAAGCCGGGACTCAAACACGGGACACACGAAGCGCAACGGTGTTAAAGGTCAGCACTGTGCCCACGAGGCTATCAGAGACGGCAGGCATCGTTACTGACCTATATAGGCTACATATCACAGAGCGAAAAATACCAAGCATAGGTCTCTGCAGGAAAGTCATGGGAGCTATCAGATCGGTGGGCGAGGCCAAAACGGAGGGGCGTTTCGATCATGTTACCTGAATGGCTGACGTCATAGTGACGGGTAGGTTTAGGGGTGGAGTGGGGTGGGTCAGGTAAGGAGGATCAACTTGAAGCAGCGCTGCGCAGAATGAGCAGTGACATCAGATGACATCGAAGTACCGCGAGAGCGATTCGAATGCATAGGATCCGTCTGCTCTCTTAAGGCCAAAGTATACTTCGGCCGTCCGCATTACGTCATTTTCGTCATCAGAAAGGTTCGCGGACAGCCGCGCACCCCGTCCGCATGCAGGCAATTTTTTGAGACCGCGCGGACGGTGCGCGTACAACAGCGCATGCGCGAGGTGAATGTTGAGACAGCGCAAGTCCAGTAGGTGATACTGCGCATGTGTCGAGCTCGTCCGCCCGCAGTATACTTTGAAAGCTGTGCGTACGCTGTTGTGCGCGAGTCTGAATGGAACGCGGAAAGTGAAGTATACCCGGGCCTTTATCGCTCTCGCGGTACTTTGATGTCATACACAGCTCATTCTGCGCAGCGCTGCTTCAAGTCGAACACACCTGTTATCATTGCGTGATAAAAACAACCACCAGTTTGAAAACACCGACAAATCAGAAACGCCCACTTTTGCTCTGCAGAGACCTCAATCTCAAAAATACCGGTATCATCTATAACTCTAATTTTGTTTATTATTTGATTAGATAGTAGCCTCATTAAAGCACTTAATAATAGTCAAGTAAACAACTTACCTTGTCCGGATTTGCACTTGTATTCCAGTCCAGAAATCCAGAGATCCTGCCCGTCACACTGAAGTTTAACACTTGCGATGGATATTTATAAGACGACATGATGCCAATTTTTCGGCAATTTGAAATTGCGGGTAAATTGCTGTTACGCTGCGAAGTGGGACTCGAATCCGAACTCAGGATTTCCGAAGCGCACTTTAGCCAGTGCGCGCGAGGATGCAGTCGACCCGATGTTGTACGCTGCTGTTCAGTCATGTTGAACCACGGATGTCCGTAGCGAATTACCGAAGTGCACATGTCGATGAAGCGCTCTTTCGTCTTGCAGGGGTGCCGTCCGCGAGGATGCCGTCGATCCGATGTTGTACGATGTTTATTCATGTTGTATCTAGATGTCTGTAGCGCTTCACCGAACAGTCGCGAGCTGGGACTCGAACTGAAGATGCCTAGAGTATCAGCATACTATGTCGGCGCGCTGTCCACTAGGCTATAGACGTCGAAACGGTTGGCTGTGGAATCTGATGTACTTATGTATAAGAGACATCGCCCCTAGCGGCGGACCACTGAACTTTTGAAACGTTTGTAACATGAAGCCTGTTTCACTGAAATCACGTGACAGTCGTTTGATACGCACTCTGAATCACTGGTTCGAAACAAATGATTCGTGCCCCCTCAGATTTCTGAGCCAAGTGGATTTTGAATGCAGCTTCCACCAAAAAAAAAAAAAAAAAAATTAAAAAGGCCGAATAAATATTTTTTTATATACACCGGCGTGATTAGAACATTCAGTGCTGCACAGCATCAGCTGCTAAATTCAAATCTTCGCGCTTTGGCTGGCGCTGAGCCAGAGACAGACGCGTTTTTACAGCGCTGCACCTTGTAACCAATCAGACACGATTCTGTTGAGCTTATGAATGCAAAGACCAATCAGAGGCCTTAAGATGAGTCATCGCTGAAATGTTTTGTTCAGTGCGCTCGCTCGCTGCAGGAATTCTACTCGATTCTCTCATCAGAACAAAGTGCAGATGTACATACGTTGTAAGTAGGATATTCATTTCACAGTGTAAACAGCTTCAGTGATTATAATGAGAGTTTTTGAGAGTGCTTAAAATGTTCTTTGATCACGTAAATGTTCTTTGCTTTCTTTCTGTACAATGAAAGTGTTATAATTAATTACAATGTTTTTATTAAGTTCACATTAAAAACAAAGTCAGTCATATTTAATGGGATGAGACCCATATCTAGTACTTTAAAAAGCCGGGTTTTTATGCGTAGTTAATAGATCATTACACTATTAGGCTATTTTGCCCATCGCCCATTATAGATCAACTAACATAAAGGTGCAAAATGCATCTACTTACACATATTTGAGAATCGAGATATTTAATGTTATAGTTTACACATTTGGGAATATTTCGAATAAAACGAAAATAATAAAATAAAACAAGCCTATATCAGTTATATTTATATGGCTGCTGTATAACAAGCATGACGAGCACCCCCCCCCCCCCCCCCCCCCCCCCTTCACTCTTGCCCCCTCAAAAAAAAAAAAAAAAAAGTGCATGACGCCCCTGATTGCATTAGAAACAAATTGTAACATATAGGCTACTGCAACAAAGTTGGCTTGACGTGATAGGCCTATTTGTTTAAAATTTAACCTTAAAATAAATTGAATCTTAACGATAAGTCAATAATGTCAAAGAAACTGGCTTACAATGTAGAAGAGAACATTTAATCCGCCTCGATGTTTTGTAATTCGTGTATATATATATATATATATATATATATATATATATATATATATATATATATATATATGTATAGTTTTTTTTATTTATTTATTTATTTTTGTTTAAATGAGTTTACGGTCGCTCTCGCAACATAGGGACCGACTACATTTTGACAAAATGAAGAGGAAAAACCTTTCAGTCTTTCAGTTCCTCTTGCCACCTGAATGAGTACAGAAACTGTGAATATTGCTCTATTGCTGACACACCGTCGATGGCAGAGTTATTGTCAATTGAAAATTGCTGCAGCAAAATTCACTGATATCTTTTCAGCCTTAATAAACATTGTAGTGCAAAAATACCTGAAAGTGTTTCTTAAGTACAGTACAAACTACTTATCTATTATTTTCAATCTATTATTATATGTGTTATCATTTAAACGAGTTTATCCCAAGGTTTATCTGTCCATTTTTTTAAACTCTGAAATCAGATTTGACCACAAGGTGGCGCCAACATGCTAATAAAGACCTGCTTCAGTGTTTTACTTCAAAAATAGGCAACTAACAAGAATTAAGTGCTGAAAGAAATTTATTTCCATAGATTTCCATTCAATCGTTTTCAAATTATAAAACTGTATCATTTATACAGAAAAATAATCTTTATTTTGCAGTTTTGTCAATAGCAGTAATACAGGTAAAATGAGGGTACAGAAATTGAAAAATGAAAATAGCAGAGAATAACACATATAGAACAAAAGAATTTTAATTGTAAAAAATGTGTGCATAATTTATTTACAGCATATGCCTAATATATAGGCCTATATATATGCAGTATATATAAAACATTCTTAACAGTGTACTAAAATTGTTTAGAAATGAATATATAGACTATTCTTTATGCTGCTGCATACACCATATAAAAATAGAAATGTCACAATTTCGTAATTTTTTTTTTTTTTAACTGAAATAAGTACATTGCATAAGTATTCATACTCTTAACTGAATATTTAGCTGAAGCACCTTTACAGTCTCAAGTCTTTTTTTGTTTGATGCGACAAGCTTTGCTCATCAGCATTTGGCAATTATCTGCCATTCTTCTCCTCACCTCTTCACCTCTCAAGCTCTGTCAGGTTGGACGGGCGCAGATGCACATTTTCAGGTTTCTCCAGAAATATTTGATTGGGTTCAAGCTCAGGCTGTGGCTGGGCCACTCAAGGACATTCACAGAGTTGTCTGTAAGCCACTCTTGCTGTGCTTAGGGTCATTGTCCTGTTGGAAGGTGAACCTTCTGCTCAGTCTGAGGTTCTGAATGCTCTGGACTGGGTTTTCATTAAGGTTATCTCAATAGAATCCCTCAGTCCCTGCCACTGAAAAACAGCCCCACAGCATGAGGCTGCTACCAGCACACTTTACTTTTGGGATGTACTCTGCAGGTGATGAGCAGTGCCTGGTTTCCTCCAAACATGATGCTTAGAATTGAGGTTCATCAGACCAGAGAATCTTGTTTCTCAGAGTCTGAGGGTCCTTTTTTTTTTTTTTTTTTTTTTTTTTTTTGCAAATTCTAAGTGTGTTTTCATGTGTCTTCACTGAAGAGAGGATTGAGTCTTGCCACACCGGCATAAAGCCCAGATCGGTGGAGAGTTGCAGTGATGTTTGTCCTTCTGTAGGTTTCTCCTGTCTCCACATATGATCATGGAGCTCAACTAGAGTGACCATCAGCTTCTTGGTCACCACTCTAACCAAAGCCCTTCTCCATCAATTGTTCAGTTTGGCCAAGAGGCCAGCTCTATAAGAGTCCTGGTTGTTGCAAACATCTTCCATCAAGGGTAACAGTGACTACATGCTTCTGTGACTCTTCAATGAAGCTGATTTTTTTTATGAACTCTTCCCCAGATGTGTGGTTTGACACAGACCTGTTTCTGAGCTCTACAGGCAGTTCTTTTGACCTCAGGGCTTGGTTTTTGCTCTGATATGCATTTTCAGCTGTTAGACCTTTTATTAAGATGTGTGCCTTTCCAAATCATATCCATTCAAGGGAATTTGCCACAGGTTAACTTCACTTTAAATGTAGTAACATCTACAAGCAATATGAATGCTCCTGAGCTAAATTTCAACTGTCCCAGAAAAGGGTATGAATACCTATGCAATGGAATCATTGTTTTTTATTTTTAATAAATTTGCAAAGAACCTGTTTTTTGCTTTACCATTATGGTGAATGGAGTGTAGATTGATGTGGAAAAAAAGTGATTTAAAGCAGTTTAACATAAGGCAGCAACATAACAAAACATGAAAAATATGAATACTTTTGCAAGGCAGTGTGTGTGTGTGTGTGTGTGTGTGTGTGTGTGTGTAGCCTATTCAACATTCTTAGTCTAACAGTGTATTAAAAAATATTTAGAAATGATTATTCCTAGAAGCCACAAACTATTCTTTGTGCTGCTGATTGTATATAAAGCTGTATAAAGGGCTTTTGTGTACATGCATTTGTTTCTCTTATCCATTGGAAATCCAAAATATTGAGACAAAATCAAAACTTTCTTGTAATTTTGATTTCTTTAATCTCATAATCTTTGATATTAACATTTTCACTTTTATTTTATAATTATGACATTTTTTAATCTCATAATTGTTTTACCAAAGCATGTTTTTTTTTCTTTTCGGCTTCTATACTTATTACCTATAAAATGAGAAATTATTCATTTCCGATAATCTAATGTGCATTTATCGATGACACCGAGGTTTATCTGTCCATTTTTTTTTTACCGCTGAAATCAGATTTTACCACAAGG
Source organism: Spinibarbus caldwelli (assembly GCA_039654775.1). Classification (NCBI taxonomy): domain Eukaryota; kingdom Metazoa; phylum Chordata; class Actinopteri; order Cypriniformes; family Cyprinidae; genus Spinibarbus; species Spinibarbus caldwelli. Next base: position 4,924,179 of record CM077262.1, on the reverse strand, counting down.
TGGCGCCAACATGCTAATAAAGACCTGTTTTTCATACTTCAAAAATAGGCAACTGACAAGAAATTAAGTGCTGAAAGAAATTTCTTTCCATAGATTTCCACTCAATTCTTCCGTCGTTTTCAAATTATAAGACTGTATCATTTATACAGAAAAATAATCTTTATTTTGCAGTTTTGTCAGTAGCAGTAATACAGGTAAAATGAGGGTACAGAAATTGAAAAATGAAAATAGCAAAGAATAACACATATAGAACAAAAGAATTTTAATTGTAAAAAATGTGTGCATAATAAATGGGTGCATAATTTATTTACAGCATATATATATAAAACATTCTTAGTCTAACACTGTAATAAAATTGTTTAGAAATGAATATTCTTAGAAATCATAACTATTCTTTATGCTGCTGATTGTATATAAAGCAGAATAGGGCTTTTGTGTAAATGCAGTTTTGTCTCTTATCCACTGGAAGTCCAAAATATAAAACTTAAAAAGTCAAAACTTTCTTGTAATTTAGATTTTTTTAATCTCATAATCTTTTATATTAACTTTTTGACTTTTATTTTATAATTATGACATTTTTAATCTCATAATTGTTTTACCAAAGCATGATTTTTTTTTCTTGTGGCACACAGTAAATGGGCTTCTATATTTATTACCTTTAAAATGTGAAATTAGTTATTTCAGATCATCTAATGTGCATTTATTGATGACACCAGCTTATAACTGAAGTCATTTTACCAGTACAGTTGTTGGAAAAATGAATGTTTCAGCTGTGTCTGCAGCGGGTGTGTCCAGGGTAGGTGTTTTCTTGGCCGACAGGTAAGTAGATGGGACAGGTGAAAGTAAGGTTGGAGCCGGAGACGATGGTGTGACGGAGCTTCCGTTGTCATGCTGTGGTGTTATATGGGCCACACACGCGCACACACATCCGGCGTCCGTCAACAGCCTGATAATGTCGTTTCGGAATCTGACGCCAACAAGTGCGTAGAGCAAAGGGTTCAGGCAGCACCTCACGTAGGCCAGATTGCGTGTTATGTTTTCCTGAAGGTGGAACTTGGTCCAGTCTCCGCAGTGTTTCGGAGTGGGTGTGAATATTTTAATCAGAAGCACCAGAGTGTAAGGAAGCTGGAACAAGAGGAAAAGAACCACCAGAAGTGCCATCAGACGCAAAGTTCTCTGTCTGCGCCAACATTTGCCACCGGCACGGATCAAGACGCGTCCGATCGCGCCGTAACACACCACCATCGCCACGCAAGGGATGCAGAATCCTGCGATCTTTGCCATCTGGGCCCACAGCTTCCATTTACTCACTTCATCGCCCCAAACTTTCATATCACACAAGAGGACCTCTGAACCCATGTCGTTCTCCACAGAGCTGAAGAGCAGGTCTGGCAGGCTCAGGAAGACAGAAGTTACTGCAACGCCAACCGCAGACAGCATGCTGTAAAACAGCATCCCAGAACTCATCTTCCGCACGGCCCTGGTGCGAACCACCACCAAATAGCGATCGACACTAATGCAAGCCAACAACAGCAGGCCGCCGTAGGTGTTGATGGCGTACATACCGCGGTTTAGCTTGCACAGCCCCTCTCCGAACACCCAGCTGCCAATCAATGTCTCTCCCGTCTGTAACGGAAGAGTCAGCAGAAGAAGCATGTCAGACAGAGCCAGGTAGAACAGGAAGACGTCGGTCATGCAGCGTAGATGTAGACGGCGGTATAGTGCGAAGGTGGCAATGACCAGCCCATTTCCAAGTACGCCTAAGAAGAAGACGATGAGGAAGACCGTGGTCTGGACAGCAGTAATGGTCAGCTCCTGCTCTTTGCTGGCTACACACAGCTCCTCAACATCACTGACATTGGCCTCGGTGACAGAATCATTGTAATAATCAAAAGTGGAGCCTAAAAGTGATGCTAAATCTTCTGTAGTTGAATAAAAGCGCTCCATACCTGTAAAACATGGCAGAAACAGTTCATCAGGTTATCATATTTGATAGGCCTACATGAATTTCTAAGGCCTCTAAATTATCAACATGATCAAAACTTTCCCAAAAACCCTGTTTTACACAATCTACTCCATGCCTTTATTTTTAGCAAATAAAAAGCTAGTATAGTTGATCTTAATTCATCTTACGTTTTGCCCATATAAATTACAACTGAACCAAAATGCATATTTTTGCTTAGTTTGGTCTTTTCCCATTTTCTCAGTATACTGTATCATACTCTATGGGCCATAAAAGCCAAATATGATACAAAACATAAAAAACATGCTTTTTTATATTTAGATTTTGTATAAAGGTTCAATATATATATCCTGCACGGGTCCTGTTTGATAAACCCGCACCCGCAGTAGTTAACCGAATACCCGACCCGTTATCCGACAGCAACACTGATTTAATTCCGAACCCGACCCGTTTGACACAAAAACCGTGACCCGAACCGCACCCGCATTAAATCTACATAAGGCAGACAAAACACCTTTATTTTATTTTTAATGTAACAAGCAATTAACAAGTCATTCTGAGTTAATGCGTTTAAAAATGAATAATAACATTTAACACACGCAGCCCAACAAGTTAACAGAGAGAGAGAAAGCAACATTCAACGTGTAAACAATATATAACTATTGCATACATGTGTACAATCTATTGTAAACCGGTCTAAAAGGCTTAGATTAATAAGCCAAATATGAGCTTTTCCTTCATAATCTATAAAAACAATTAACTTTATAGGCTGCATAAAAATATGTAGGACTGCCAGCAGTGTCGAGAGAGAGAGAGAGAGCGAGAGAGAGAGAGAGCGCACAACACCCAGCGTGTAAAAACAATATAAAACTATTGCGTACCTGTGACCAATCTATTTTAAACAGGTCTAAAAGGCTTAGATTAGTCAAATATGAACTTTATAACATATTGAATATGTGTTAGGCCTATTTTAGAATGAGAAATAGACTAAAGCTTTTATTCAAACTGTGAACAGATTAACTACAGAAAAGCGAGCAAAGAGCGAGCACTAGACCTACAGCTGTCAATCAATGTCAATACAGCTGTCGATTGGCTACAGTGCTTCAGACAGAGCGCGCGAACACAAGCACGGGACAATTTGAAAGGAGCTGCCTAGCAGCGTGTATTGGATTAAGTCGAAATAGTCTTGGTTATAAATGTACCCGCAACCCGCCCGTGCCTGTCACCAGTCCGACCCGCACCCGACACGTCAATATTATTCCACCCGTTACGTCAGTTTTTGCGGTTCACCCGTCGGGTACCCGCCCGCGTGCAGGACTCTGGTCTGGCTTCATGTGAATACTAATCTCTAAACTGAGAATGTTTAGATTTATAGAAGGTTTAGAAGGTGCTAAAACACCAAAGTGCAAACAGTTATCAGATCAAACAGTTACACATTTTTCGTAATTTTTAATCAACCAGTTTGGATTAGTTGACTAAATGAGTCATGTCATTCATAATTTCACATGTGTGGGATAGGAATCTGAGCCGTTTACTTGTCTAGTGATTGAAACAGAAAAAACAAAAATCCTATTAATCGCTTCCTAAGGGTTGCAACTTAAATTCTTATGTTAAGTAAATAATGCTGAAAAATAACCAAAGATTTAGTTAGTTATTGTGGATTTTTGGTTTAACAACTATTCCTAAACACATCTTTTACATGTCAGTGCATCTTTGATGTTAACATTTTTTTTAAATTAACCAACTTTTATGTCAATTGGATTTATGCATTGTTTTAATACAAAGCTTACACTAAAAATAGTTTTGGGATTCATTGGGGTTTGCATTGTTTGACTAATTGCCAGTTTTTGTTAGCTTGTTGATTTCACTGTCACGTAGCCTAATAATAACTTAATGTCTTATGGTCGGGATGAGTTTCTTTCTCTTAAAATGATTTATTTATTTATTTTAATCCTTTTGTTTCATTCATTCTTGTGAGTTTTTTTTTTTTTTTTTTTGGTGAGTTATCTTTCTCTTAAGAAAGTTCTGGTGTTGTTTGTGAAGCAGTTTATAGTTTAATGCTGCAAGCAGTGTCATCTCCGTGTCATGAATAACTTTACTATTAACAGGCTAGCTGTTTATAATATAGGCTAATTTATTATATAGGCCTAGTTATATACTTAGGCTATAATTAGGCCTAAAATAGTTTCAGGTGTAGCTACATCTGTATTTATTTGATCTTATTCAGAGGTTTTGAAGGTGGATTTTTTAAAATATATATTTTATTTTATTATTATTATTTATTTTATTTTATTTATTCATTTATTTATTTTATTGCATATGTTGTGGCACGCAGTGATGCCTATTTGAGACGCTCAGCGTCAGGTGCTATTTTCACATTATTTTTGGGTTCGTGATTAATTAACCTAATTAAATTGGATTTAATTTAAATTAAACATCTAATAGTGGCCGAGTAGCATACATTAGGTAACATTTCATAGTAAAGACTTTACCTAAAATGCGTAATCCTACTAGAAAAACAAGATCGGAAAGTCTCGCGTGTCACAATAACAAACACAGTAACTATAGTAACTCGCGCCACTGCGCTGCGAGATGAGTCTCTGAAGAAATGTCACCTTTAGTTTCAGGTGTGTTTGTGGTGAATGAGAGCACGAAATATCTATGTTAAAAATCTTTAAATAACGTCTAGGATGAAATTGTACTCATTCTAATACTCATTGCGTGCCACAGCCAGACAGTCGTTGGCGTCAATCTGGCGCTTTCAGTCAGCATCGCGTGCCAACGCGCTTCAAAACTTTTTCATGAGGAACGGGGTCTTTATTTGAGCAGAAGTGAAGCTAGAAGAGCAGACTGAAGGGAGACCTCTATTTATAATGTTTTTGTGGAGAAACAGGCTTCTGTGCGGATGTCTGGTTATGAGAAGGAAGAGGATAATAATGATGGTGAAACTCTGAAACTCAGGACTGCATCACATGTTTAAGCCACTGGCGAGCCTGCTTCAGAAACAACCGTAAGCTATCAAACTTTTATCAAATTAAAAATATTCTAGACATGATACATTAAAAAATGTGTTTTAATAAACAATGCTTTAAATAATCCTAATTGTTAACTTTATCATGTTAATATTTTTTTTTAACTCTTTGTGGTGAGTTTGCTTTTGAAGTTGTTGATTTGATAATCGATAGTGACAATACTTTGGCATTGTTTTAATAAATTGTGTATGCAGATAAACATATTTAATATGAGCTAAAACACGATACATTTTGTCATTTGCAACAGTGGAAAAAAAAAACGAGACAGAAAAATTGCATTTTAATATTTTAAAACAAGCACATTCGTATCGGAATACAGAGTTTTTTTGTGATAATTGATCAGTTTATATATTTTAATATGTCATATTTTTTTTTCTATTTTCTTGATATTTTTGCTCTATAGTTAAAGTTATTATTATTAACCCTTTAATTAGCACTGTAAAGAGTGGTGACCTACAATTGTTAAGGAGGTATTTCTACCCAATTTGACTCGTAAAATTAGTTTTGTTTTGTGGTATAAATCAGTTTAGATTGGTTCAGTAATTTTAAATTATATTTTTGACATGAATAAAACCAGTTAATTTAGATGTTACCATTTTTTTTAATGTTTACACACAAGGTAAAAATATATGTTTATTTGCAGTTTGGTTCCTTGGGACAATGTTTGTTTATTTATTTTTATTAATGATAATAAATGGTCTTATCAAACTTTCTGCATTGATATCTCATAATTTATATTAAATATAATTTATATGAAATAAAAGCTTTTTCATCAAAGAAAAATTCTATAAATACTACTTTTGATGAAAGATTGGTGAGGTGTTAAGCCTGAAAATGTGTAATAAATCACATTTACTCACCTGCTGCATACATATAAAAAATACATTTTTATATAAAAAAAATACAATAATATTTCAAACCTGTTTCGTTAAAATATCATATACATGATTATAGAAATATATTACATTAATATCCACTGTTATCAAAATGTATTTGTTTACAGTGAAAATACTATGAAAATTTTATATGTCTGCAAAAATAAAGCATTTTATTTTTAGCGTAATTCACAGATATTAATGCAGAATTGAAAGCATCTTTTTATTACAATCTCAATTACAATCTGTCTTTCTGTTTATCTCTCTATCTATATCATTAAACTTGGTGTGTGTGTGTGGGCATCTGTAACCCTGGAAAGTTTCAAATTCTATAATATGTGTGTTAACTCACCTCTGAGTGCAGGTCTTCAGGATCTCTGCTGTTATGAGTCTTGTCTGTAATTCAGACCTCAGTGGTTTCTCTGAACTTCTCTTCTGTTTGGGGGCCAGTGTCACTCTGAGAGAAACTCTGCCTGGCACCCTATTTGGGCTTTCACGTCTTTGTTTGGCTGACTTTGCATCGCCCCACATTTCACACCAAAACATATAAAGCACAAAGAACCTGATAAACATCTCAGGAGGAGGCGTGTTAAGTGTGGTTGCTGTTTTCTTGAGAGAGTACCCTAAGATGGTTTTGCATCAAAAGCCATAATATTTGTGAGTCACAAGCATGTGAACGCTGGTGAAATCAATGGTAATTAATGCACATATTTTATCAATTCATGGCATCGCTGTGCATGTTGCACATCACATTGCTCTACGTTAACATGACTTCAGGACTTTTTTCAGCAATCTGAACATATCTCTGTGTTTTGCATAATTAAATAATGCAATTAGCAGATTTTAAAGGATGTGCTTAGAACAGTTGTCTGTAGTTTCATAAATATCAGAATTCATTTGGCAGTCGATTTTCAGCTCCACCACACAAAATAAGAAATCTAGACTAATTTAGATAGTCATTTTCGGCATAAAGTTTTCTTTTGCGAAACTCAAAAAACAAACACAGAAGGACAATTAATCTTTTTTTGTATTTTTTGAGAATTAATTTTAATTAATTTTAACATTAATTACTTAGGAACTCTTGTTTTGTAGCATTTATGAGATCTATCTATCTATCTATCTATCTATCTATCTATCTATCTATCTATCAGTGCTGTCAAATGATTAATCACAGTTAATCGCATCCAAAATAAAAGTTTTTGTTTGCATAATATATGTGTTTGTTCTGTGTATATTTATTATGTATATATAAATACACACACATACAGTATATATGTATACAGTCAGGTGCATAAATATTGGGACATCGACACAATTCTAACATTTTTGGCTCTATACACCACCACAATTGATTTCAAATGAAACGACCAAGATGTGCTTTAACTGCAGACTGTCAGCTTTAATTTGAGGGTATTTACATCCAAATCAGGTGAACGGTGTAGGAATTACAACAGTTTGCATATGTGCCTCCCACTTGTTAAGGGACCAAAAGTAATGGGACAGAATAATAATCATAAATCAAACTTTCACTTTTTAATACTTGGTTGCAAATCCTTTGCAGTCAATTACAACCTGAAGTCTGGAACGCATAGACATCACCAGACGCTGGGTTTCATCCCTGGTGATGCTCTGCCAGGCCTCTACTGCAACCGTCTTCAGTTCCTGCTTGTTCTTGGGGCATTTTCCCTTCAGTTTTGTCTTCAGCAAGTGAAATGCATGCTCAATCGGATTCAGGTCAGGTGATTGACTTGGCCATTGCATAACAGTCCACTTCTTTCCCTTCAAAAACTCTTTGGTTGCTTTTGCAGTATGCTTTGGGTCATTGTCCGTCTGCACTGTGAAGCGCCGTCCAATGAGTTCTGAAGCATTTGGCTGAATATGAGCAGATAATATTGCCCGAAACACTTCAGAATTCATCCTGCTGCATTTGTCAGCAGTCACATTATCAATAAATACAAGAGAACCAGTTTCACTGGCAGCCATACATGCCCACACCATGACACTACCACCACCATGCTTCACTGATGAGGTGGTATGCTTAGGATCATGAGCAGTTCCTTTCCTTCTCCATACTCTTCTCTTCCCATCACTCTGGTACAAGTTGATCTTGGTCTCAACTGTCCCTAGGATGTTGTTCCAGAACTGTGAAGGCTTTTTTAGATGTCGTTTGGCAAACTCTAATCTGGCCTTCCTGTTTTTGAGGCTCACCAATGGTTTACATCTTGTGGTGAACCCTCTGTATTCACTCTGGTGAAGTCTTCTCTTGATTGTTGACTTTGACACACATACACCTGCCTCCTGGAGAGTGTTCTTGATCTGGCCAACTGTTGTGAAGGGTGTTTTCTTCATCAGGGAAAGAATTCTTCGGTCATCCACCACAGTTGTTTTCCGTGGTCTTCCGGGTCTTTTGGTGTTGCTGAGCTCACCGGTGCGTTCCTTCTTTTTAAGAATGTTCCAAACAGTTGTTTTGGCCACGCCTAATGTTTTTGCTATCTCTCTGATGGGTTTGTTTTGTTTTTTCAGCCTAATGATGACTTGCTTCACTGATAGTGACAGCTCTTTGGATCTCATCTTGACAGTTGACAGCAACAGATTCCAAATGCAAATAGCACACTTGAAATGAACTCTGGACCTTTTATCTGCTCATTGTAATTGGGATAATGAGGGAATAACACACACCTGGCCATGGAACAGCTGAGAAGCCAATTGTCCCATTACTTTTGGTCCCTTAACAAGTGGGAGGCACATATGCAAACTGTTGTAATTCCTACACCGTTCACCTGATTTGGATGTAAATACCCTCAAATTAAAGCTGACAGTCTGCAGTTAAAGCACATCTTGTTCGTTTCATTTGAAATCCATTGTGGTGGTGTATAGAGCCAAAAATGTTAGAATTGTGTCGATGTCCCAATATTTATGGATCTGACTGTATATATAATATGTAAACATAACATTTTTCTGAAATATATACATGCATGTGTATTTATATATACATAATAAATATACACAGCACACATACATATATGTAAACAAAAACTTATTTTGGGTGCGATTAAAGGTTTGACAGCACTACTATATATATATATATATATATATATATATATATATATTCAACAATTCACTAAAAAATTTTTTTTTATTTTTATTGGTCTCATGAAGTATTCTAATTTGTTGAGATAGTGAATTGGTGGGTTTTTATTAAATGTGAGCCAAAATCATCACAATTAAAAGAACCAAAGACTTAAACTACTTCAGTCTGTGTGCACTGAATTTATTTAATACACGAGTTTCACAATTTGAGTTGAATTACTGAAATAAATGAACTTTTCCACGACATTCTAATTTATTGAGATGCACCTGTATGTATATTATTATTGTTATTTTTAACTATTAAAAAAGGCTACAAGGGCTCCTGAGTTAATATTCAAATTATTTACATTTAATATATATATATATATATATATATATATATACACACACACATACATACATACAGTGGGTACGGAAAGTATTCAGACCCCCTTAAATTTTTCACTCTTTGTGATATTGCAGTCATTTAAGTTTTGCAGTCATTTTTTTTCCTCATTAATGTACACACAGCACCCCATATTGACAGAAAAACACAGAATTGTTGACATTTTTGCAGATTTATTAAAAAAAGAAAAACTGAAATATCACATGGTCCTAAGTATTCAGACCCTTTGCTCAGTATTTAGTAGAAGCACCCTTTTGATCTAATACAGCCATGAGTCTTTTTGGGAAAGATGCAACAAGTTTTTCACACCTGGATTTGGGGATCCTCTGCCATTCCTCCTTGCAGATCCTCTCCAGTTCTGTCAGGTTGGATGGTAAACGTTGGTGGACAGCCATTTTTAGGTCTCTCCAGAGATGCTCAATTGGGTTTAAGTCAGGGCTCTGGCTGGGCCATTCAAGAATAGTCACGGAGTTGTTGTGAAGCCACTCCTTCGTTATTTTAGCGGTGTGCTTAGGGTCATTGTCTTGTTGGAAGGCAAACCTTCGGCCCAGTCTGAGGTCCTGAGCACTCTGGAGAAGGTTTTCGTCCAGGATATCCCTGTACTTGGCCACATTCATCTTTCCCTCGATTGCAACCAGTCGTCCTGTCCCTGCAGCTGAAAAACACCCCCACAGCATGATGCTGCCACCACCATGCTTCACTGTTGGGACTGTATTGGACAGGTGATGAGCAGTGCCTGGTTTTCTCCACACATACCGCTTAGAATTAAGGCCAAAAAGTTCTATCTTGGTCTCATCAGACCAGAGAATCTTATTTCTCACCATCTTGGAGTCCTTCATGCGGGCTTTCATGTGTCTTGCACTGAGGAGAGGCTTCCGTCAGGCCACTCTGCCATAAAGCCCCGACTGGTGGAGGGCTGCAGTGATGGTTGACTTTCTACAACTTTCTCCCATCTCCCGACTGCATCTCTGGAACTCAGCCACAGTGATCTTTAGGTTCTTCTTTACCTCTCTCACCAAGGCTCTTCTCCCCCGATAGCTCAGTTTGGCCGGACGGCCAGCACTAGGAAGGGTTCTGGTCGTCCCAAACGTCTTCCATTTAAGAATTATGGAGGCCACTGTGCTCTTAGGAACTTTAAGTGCAGCAGAAATTTTTTTGTAACCTTGGCCAGATCTGTGCCTTGCCACAATTCTGTGTCTGAGCTCTTCAGGCAGTTCCTTTGACCTCATGATTCTCATTTGCTCTGACATGCACTGTGAGCTGTAAGGTCTTATATAGACAGGTGTGTGGCTTTCCTAATCAAGTCCAATCAGTATAATCAAACACAGCTGGACTCAAATGAAGGTGTAGAACCATCTCAAGGATGATCAGAAGAAATGGACAGCACCTGAGTTAAATATATGAGTGTCACAGCAAAGGGTCTGCATACTTAGGACCATGTGATATTTCAGTTTTTCTTTTTTAATAAATCTGCAAAAATGTCAACAATTCTGTGTTTTTCTGTCAATATGGGGTGCTGTATGTACAATAATGAGGAAAAAAAATGAACTTAAATGATTTTAGCAAATGGCTGCAATATAACAAAGAGTGAAATATTTAAGGAGGTCTGAATACTTTCCGTACCCACTGTATATATATATATGTGTGTGTGTGTGTGTGTGTGTGTGTGTGTGTGTGTGTTTATTTAATTTCTACATATATTGTTATTTGCTATCAAATGCAATTACAATTGAACATGTTTGGCTTGAAAGATGTTTGTTTAAATGGTTTGGATCTCTTGGGTTGGTCTTGAGTTCAGCAGAAAGTCATACTGGTTCCTCAAAGTGCAGAGACCAGGTAGGTTATATTGTGGTTATAGTGTAGGTTTTAATCAGTGGAATCTGAGGTTGACTCTGCATGGGCGTATGAGTGTTGCACCAAAAACACCACAAACTTTTAAACTGGCAAATGAGAAGCAGTATCTAACATTGTTAGATAAAGCATTCTCTTCAAAAACATGTTCCATGGGACATCTGATAAAATTGCATTTCAATATTCAAGTCCATTTATTCAGTAAGTAACCATATAATAAGCAGGATCATGTTCAGTCAGTTGGACCGTATCAATGATCCTGATAACTTAATTTGCATTAGTGATTTATAATAATAATAGTTAACTGAACACAATCCTTTATGTAGGCTATTCATGTCTTTGTTTTGTGTACATGCTATGTGTGTAATTCAGTCTGGGTGTTGAAGAGGGTTGTGAAATTCAAGTGATTCTCACAGGGCACATCTTCTCTTTTTTTTCTCACACAATGCCCTCCACCCTTTCTCTTTCCCACCCGTTTCTTTTATTTTGAGTAGTATGTGGTTGGCAGAACGTTGATGGGTACAATGTTTACTTGAAGCATTCGAAACACCCACACACACATCACATTTGACCTTGTTTTGCCTGTGGAAGGTAATTGTAAGGCATTAGAGGCTCTCAGTGTAAAGACTGTTTCAAGAAGTATAATTTGCACCCAAAAACATGTCAATGTTAAACTTTATTAAGAGTCGAGTCTCCTGCACTTCACACTATTGAAAATAGCTGCTGATGTTGGGAGTAACCAAAGGCCGCTAACTAAGTTTTAAAGTTTCGATAACAACAAAATGAGAGTTTAATCCAACATTACACAAAAAAACACCTAAAAACTACTTGCATATGCAGATATGGACGCTTTGATTTCAATGCAATTCTTAATGAAGCACTTGTACATTTATGTATTACGTTTGTGTTTTATGCATTTTTTAAAAAATGCAAAATTAATTTTTTGCATATTTGCTGCATTTTGCAATCCTTATATATTGCTTTATGTGGTTTTAAAATAAGTTGTGTGCGCTTGCTATCAAGTCTTTAGCAGTATTGATGAAATTAAATGCTTAAGATCTGGTATTTTGTGCAACACTTCAATTTTGTCTGGGTACGAGATGCGTTATTGAGTGTCACAGGAAGTATGCTCACTTGGTGCAACTGGACAATTTCCGATCTGAACGATTATGCAGAGACAGTGTTGTTGACATCTGTAGACTGTCGCTCAGAGTGAGAAATTCAGTGTTATACAGTGACCCAATATATATATATATATATATATATATATATATATATATATATATACTTTTTTTTTTTTTTTTTTTTTTTTTAATGCTTGACATTTCTATGTAAATCTAAAGTGAAGTATGTTTCTAGATCATGTCAATTATGCAAAAAATTAACTTTTTGTTGTTTTCGATTAACTTACTATATCAGGAACACATATAATGCATCTTAATGGAGCTTTTGTATCATAATATTTGTATTTATCATTAACTGTGATTATTTTAACAATTTAAATCAACAAGCATAGCAGGTTGGATTAATGCACATTAAAAAACAAAACAAAACAAAAAACATGATTTTGTGGTTCAGTCCCATTTACCCTCTTCCCATAAATACTTAAAGGGATAGTTCACCCCAAAAAATGAAAATTCTGTCATCGTTTGCTCACCTTCATGTTGTTTCAAACCTGTATGAGTTTCTTTTTTCTGCAGATTTTTTTTTTTTCTACACTATGGAAGTCAATGACTACCGGCAACTGTTTGGTTGCCAACATTCTTCAGAATATCTTTTATTTTCAACAGAAGAACAAAGTTTGGAATAACTTGAGAGCGATAAATGATGACAGTTTTTTTTCTATCTGTTTTTGGGTGAACTGTCCCTTTAGCATAGTTAAACATTTTCCTGTTGTGTGTCCACTGTTGTTGCTGATTTTATTAAATTTTTTCATGTTTATTAAGTTGATGTCAGGTTGGGTTTGTTCCTCTGTCAGAATTGCTGGTTAGATGAACTGTCATGCTTCTCGTACCAAGTGTTGAGGACTGAGTGTGGCTTTTAAAGACATTTTAAGAGTATTTTATTTCATGTGAGTGTTAATGTGATTAATGTATAATACATATAAATTCAATTCAGTTCAATTCACTTTATTGTCAAATACTGGAAACAAGCGTACAAGGAGTGAAAATACATAGATCAGTCATTGCAATACAATGGAAATTCAATACTCTCAACATACTAATACATTACAGTAAAAAAAAAAGAATCAGTTTAAGATGACAGGCACATGCTCAAAACCACGTAACTGAAGAAAACTTTCTGAAAAAGTTCATCATAGATCAATGATGGCATCATTGTTCACTCAAGACATTTATTTAGCAAATGAATTCAACTCTAAAAACACATGCAAACATTTGCCTTTGAGGTTTTACAAACACCTCATTTTTGTCAGTTTCAGATGTCTTACAGGTCACCACATAGGCAAAATACGCAAATAAGCAAAATAACCCACAGCGTGCTCACATTTGACTGGTGGCGGGTGTTAATTTCACACCCTGCTGTAGAAAGATGCCATATTTTCAGATTAGCACTTTTTCTTATGCTGTGTTTTGCTTTGTTTGTTCATTTTATGCTTTTTCTTTTCAAATTTTTTTTCTATTTTTATCTGTATATTGTATTTTTATATTGTATCTGGCAGCGGATAGAGTATTTCCTCACATACGGGCCGCTGAAAGCATGCAGACATGCACACTTGGGACTGTTTTCTCAGAGTACTGGGTGCCAATAGATAACTGTGTTCAAAATAAAGATATTGATCAGCAGGGCAGCTTTTTGGGTAGTATGTGACAGGATGTGACAGATGTTTGGTAGTGGCAGCACTGCCAAACCAGCTATACACCATTTCCTGAGAGTTATTTGCAGAAACGAGTCCTGTTTTTATATTTGACACTGTGTGTTGTTAGCTTCATGCCAGAAATCTCTGTTTACAGCAGTGATAGAATCTCCACAGCTGTCCATCTTAACAAGTGACTCAGAAATAATGAAAACAATATGTATATAGGGGTATTTTTAAATTTAACAAACTAGTTGACTAAAATGATAAAACAATTAAATTAAACAAAGATTGTTGGAGTATGTTTTACAAGAAAATTCTATTTTAGTCATTCTACTTAAAAATCGCATGTTTAATACTTGCCAATCCTTTGATTATTTGTGAAATCTACTTTCAATTTCTAAATGTAAATTGTTTCTACACTGATTTTATTTTTGAAGTAGTAAAATAAAGTTTATTGGAGTAAGTTTGACAAGAAATACTATTTCAGTCTTTCTACTTTAACGTTTAATTCATTGTCATTTCTTTGTAATTATTTGTGAAATTTCTGAGTGAAAATATTTCAAAAATAGTTTTTCAGTGATGCTTCTGTTTTGCAAAAAAAATAAATAAATAAATAAAACAAATGTTTTTCATTACAAATTCTATTATCAACATTACAATAGATAAGTAAAATTTTAATTGCTAAAATGTCCATGAATTCCTTTGGTTTCTATTTTATAGCTTATTTTTGTTTATGTTTATTTATGGTTTAAATACAAAAAAGAAAATAGAAAAATTCATTGTAATCTCAGAGTTTTAAACCCAACAGTACTTTTTTTTTTTTTTTTTTTTTTTTTTTTTGATGTAATGACAGTTTTTAGACTTAAAACGATCAGCAGTCACGCTAATTTATTTAAAGTAATTTTTATTCTGAAGTATTCTTTAAATAGATTAATTACAAGAGTACTTTCAGTTATTTGGTTTTATATGAACAAAAAGTAGACTATAAATTAAATCCGTTCTGTTGATTTGTTGACAGTAAACCTGGTAGACCTTTTAGACAAAGTGTGTCAGGTCTCGTTGCATGTCTACCTCTGGTATGTTCTCCGCAGACAGCATGCAACCTCACGCAAATAAGCCGCAAGTTGTATGTTTAAATATTGACGTCTGGGTTTGGAGATCCCCTTAATTTGAGCAGATGCAGAAAAAAAGCATTAACACTAAAAATACAATGCTTTGCTGCTGAGTTGGCGATGAAAATTCTGAAATATTCTTGTGTTTCTTAAATTTTTAGTTTCTTGCATTACATCACGTATGAACTGAGCTATCTTTTATACTGCTTAAAGCATAAAAGCTGTAATTGGTCAGCAGAAACGTTCATATTTTTGCAGTGATCATGCAATTCAGCATGCCAAAAAATTACTTTATCCTGCTGTTGTGTTTTATTACCTATTATTATCAGAATCTGAGACATAGTTTAACAGAAGTGATTATGGCAAAGCTTTCTTTCACAATCATATTGCATTTCTTCATTAGAAATCTGTCTATAAAGGAAGACCTAAAAATGAACATAGCCAACAAATGTATAAGAATATACATTCCACATTCATAGTATTTCGTCTTCTGCAACATTTTGCTCATAAATGCTCTCCATGTGTATTTCGTTATGAGGGTTAGACATCTTTAGCTGTTCACAAGTACAAAAACATGCAGTGTGCATTATTTGAAATTGAGTTTCTGTGAAGTTTTTTGTGTTGCGTAATTCACTTTGTGAAGTTTATTTACTCATCTTGATGATAATGTTGGATTACCCTGATCTTTGTAAATATTCATGTCACTATAATGTTGAGTGCACTAAGGCAGAAGGCTTTATTTATCTCAGAATACTGTGTGGATTATAAATCACATAATTTTGAAGAGGGTTGAACATAAGAGAGCAACTGTAAAAAAAAAAACAAAAAAAAAAACTGTACATTATGTAACTTTTTTTTTTTTACGCATTGCAGTCTGCAAAAGACTAAACTGGCACTGGTCGTGGAAATTTTGCAAGCGCTCTGTATAAAGATAGAAACTATGAAAGATGTCAATATGGAAGGAAAGTATTATCAAAGAAAGTGGCAAAACTCAGTTCGAGTCACACCTGCAAACCACAAGCCGCTTAGAATGAAATTGTGGTAAAATTACATTTTAGTGAAATAAATTATTTACGACTCATAGTGGCTGTAAAGAGATTTTTATTTCTTTTTCAATACAACATTCTTAAATATAAAGGTCCTTTTTTGGAATTATTGGTTCCATTAAGAACCTTGAACATCAAGAACCTTGAAAAAATGAAGATTCACTGGAAGGTTCTTTGAGAAAACAAAAATTATTCTTCTTTGGCATCACTCCAAAAACCCTTTTTGAAACCTTTATTTTAAAGAGTGAAATGAAGACGTATTTTACAGTCAAATGATTGACTTATGATTTACAAAAAGTAAAATTGGAACAGTAAATAATAAAAGTTTATTTGTTGTCATTTCTCTTAACACAGTAGGAGCGGAAACTAAATATGTCTCCGAAACCACGGTACAGAACTTAAAACACAGGTTAGCCAACATGTGGGCAATTCTAGGTCGGAAATAGGGCGTGTTTACCGCGTCAACAGTTTTACAAAGTTAGCCAATCTCACAACAATCATACAGAATGCATGTGCTCGTACTTTATGCAAAATTATGCATGCTCCTGTTGTGTTGGGGACATCACATTTAAATTTTTTTACTTGGTTGAAAATGGTTAAACTATTTATTTATTCTTAAAATTTTGTGACTTTTTTCATTTAGGGTAATGGATGTACATGCAACGTTTCAACACATAGATGTGTTTTGGAGGCTGTACAAAAATTGTTACAACCCTTATTGGTTTTCATCCAGTTTGCCAGAAAACTTTGAAAAACACTAAAGAGTCAGGAAAAAAAAACAGAACCTTTATTGTAGCTTGTCAAAGACTAAAATATGAAATACATGGAAACTTATGAAGTTCAAGACTCGAAATTGCAGACTCGTCTTCTGAATCATTCACGGTTTCTTCATAAATTTGAGTTTCACAGGCAAAAAGTCTGTAAAATGGTATTTTTGGCTGTTAGTTTTTTGAATCTCAATTACTAGACCATTGTTAATGAAATGTATGTTACTGAAAACATATCTGATACTTAAGCACACTTACTGAATGTTGAAAAGCCATTTGGAAGTTAGCAGTAGGAATCATGTAATCCTGTAATTAAGTTGTATAATTCCCAGTGTCCACTGAGAAAACTCCCTTCGCAGAGACTTATCGGGGCAAGAAATCAATAGCTCTGGCTCCAATATGCAAACACAAAGCTGCACTTCTATTTCCACTAACTGGAGCTCCAAAGAAATGTCTCATCCCAAACTATCCGCGAATGGGTGGGGTGTTTTCTTTAGCGCCACACACACACACACACACACACACACACACACACACACACAATCACAGTCTCCCTGTGTTCCTCCCCTCTTTTGTTTCTCCCCTTAAATGCTCCAGTCACAGCTAACCCACGTCCATTTATTCACCTAACAGCTCCCTCACTCCATGTAGTTGACATTCATAATTTGTCTTGCACAATGTTTTATCTCTCTGGATTACTTTTGCTTTTTCTGGATCCGTCTATGATCTGTGGTAGGAGATCTTTAGTTTAAGATCTAAGATAAAGCATGAGTGTAGCTGCATGAACATCATCAATGCCATTATTATTGTTTATGGATATTATCTAGGAGACATGAAATCACATTACAAGCTTCCAAATTGTTTACAATAGAATAGATTTATTATAAGAAGTTGTAGTGTTAATGAATGTCTGGTAGCAACATGGATGATCATTAAAAAGTTTGTTTCTATTCTCAGGTCAAATGACACAAGATAACAGAACAGCATTTGAAGGTAAGGGACAAACTAAATCATCTCTCAAACAAAAAAAAAAAAAAAAGAAGAAAAAAAAAAAACCTCTTTAAAATCATAGTTATTTCTCCTAGACATCAACAGAGAGAAAATTGAGATTTGCCAAAATCACCTGCTTCTCACATATTCTTCTGAGAAAACTATAGCAATCTCAAAGGAAGCCTGTTTTCACCACAAAATAAAAAAGGTAATTGTGACTTTTATCTCACAATTATGAGTTTATATCTCACAATTCTGAGTTTACATCTCATAATTTGCAAAAAAAAAAATAAATAAAAGTCTGAAATGTGAGGAAAAAAGTCAGAATTATGAGATATTAAAGGGATAGTAAGGGATATATTAAGGGATCACACAAAAATTAATGTTCGTAATGGTAACCAAACAATTGCTGGCAGCCATTGACTTCCATGGTATTTTTTTTTTTCTTTAGTATGTAAGTCAATGGCTACCAGCAACTGTTTGGTTACCAACATTCTTCAAAATATCTTCTTTTGTGTTCACCAGAAGAAATTAATTCATGTAGGTTTGGAGCAACATGAGGGTAAATGATGACAGAATTTTCATTTTTGGTTGAACAATCCCTTTAACTCAGAATTGCAAGGAAAAAAGTCAGAATTGTAAGATAAAAAGTTGCAATTACCATTTTTTTCCATGGAGTAAATGGTTTTCTACAAATCTAAATCGTTATCTCAAATTGTTTCAGATTTTGCTCAGATTTGCCAAGATACCAAAGTCTGCAATCAAACGAGATATTTCAATATGAACTCAAATATTTCTCGACTACAATGTCCATGTTCATTTTATAACTCTATACTCTTGCTGCATGTCAGCATTGTCTTGTTTGTGTCTTTTTTTAGTTAAGAAAGTTTGGGATGAGTCAAAGATTATACTTCAATGAAGTCTCATGAGTTATGAAAGAGAAACCTCTGAGCAATAACATTTTCTGGGTATTTATATGATTGTAATTTGAATGAAAGAAAACTGACATTCATAAGATATAAATTTTACTCTCTAGATACTAAAAATCATCTCAAACCATTTTAATGTTAATACACATAAGTTTATATCAAAATTCTTTAATTCACAAAGGTGGAGATTTATACAGTTAAAGAGGGACACTACTGTATTTTTAATGTAATATTTATTTATTTTTCTCCTATATATTTAAAAAATATTTTCGTATTTTTAAATAAATGCCTATGACAAATTTTCATAAAGTGTCCATTCACTCTATATTGAATTGCATATGGGAATGCTAAAACGTCATGTACTCATTTCGTAATGGTGTTTTTTCTCCAGATGAGAGTATCAGAGTCAAAAATGAAAGTGTACAGCAAGAACTGGACAAATTTTTCAGCACAGGTACATAATGTCTGCATTATTTATGCTTGCGTCATCTCATCGCATGCACTGCTGACATTCATAATGACATTTTCACTCTTTCAGAGAGACCCAACATCATGCATGAGGACAGTGGTAAGAGATTTCTTTGACAATGTATGTTTGAGTTATTAGACTTCACTAGATCACTTGTCAGTATCAATTATTAAAAATCTCTTGTGGCTCAGTGAATTTTCAGACTCAAGATTTTCAAATACGCTACAGTCACTGTCATGAGGAGTCGTTGATGTATTATGGTGGACATTGCTGGGAGATTTTCAATGACAGCATGAGTAAACTGGGAAAGGAGAACTGGTGTAATATGGAGATGGTGATAAGGTAAACCAGAGCTTCTTCTTCACATGTGACTTTACTTAAAAGGAGAAACTTCTAGAGAAATATCATGTTGTAGTCATCTATGTTAATCACATGTTGGGCCCAAGCAATGCTCTGTTCATATGTCTTGTGGTTGAATTTTTAAGTATATACATAAATGTTTACATGAAAAAAATTTATATGCATTTTTGCATGTGCATTACACTCTAAAACTAACAGTTTCTATATCTTTTCGTATGCACAAGTTCTACTGAGAAATGACAAATGTTGCTTACCTACATGGTATATGTACAAAGAAAGGAAATGGTCATAGAACAATTGAAGGATATGTGGGAAAGAAGTGAGGTATTTCTTGAAGCCTGATCACTGGCTACTTAATGGACTCTGAGACTTCCTGGTCCATTAAGCAATGAGAGACATTTCCGTTTTCTACATAAGCATAGATAAGAAATTGTGTTGTTGTGAACCAGAGTGATTACGGTTTTTTTGCTATCATACAACTCACTTTAGGACGGTATCATTATGAAAGAGTACTACCTATATTTCAAAAGAGGTCAGTAGATTTTTTATGTTTTTGAAAGAAGTCTCTTATATGCTCTCCAAATCTGCATTTATTTGATAAAAAATACAGTAAATACATCAATATTGTGAAATATTACTGCAATTTAAAACTGTTTTCTATTTGAATATATTTTAGAATGTAATTTATAGCTGCTGAATTTTCAGCATCATTACTCCAGTCTCCCGTGTCCTTCAGAAATCATTCTAATATGATGATTTGCTGCTCATTTAAACATTCCTTTTTGTGGAAACTGTGATACGTTTTACATCAGAATTCTATAATGAATAGAAAGTTTAAAAGAACAGCATTTATTTGAAGTTGACTTTTTTTTGTTACAAAGTTTTTAGTGTCACTTTATGTTTCTCTCTCTCTCTCTCCTATGTCCAGAAACTACCACAAGTTAACTGAGTGTATAGAGTTTGTATGCAGTGTATTAGAGTGCTTCTACCCTAATCATGTGGTGGAGCAGCTATTTGTGAGGATACACCAGCAGTACTTCAGTCCTTGTAACAATGAAGATGATTTACCCGACGCCCCGGCTGGAGTCGTGCTCGTATCCACACTGCTGCCTATCCTCCTCATACCCTTCATAGTGTACATCGTGGTTTGGAAGAGTAGTTTAAGGGACTGACCGCTTTTGCATTATCCTGGATGAGTTAAAGCGATAGTTCACTTCAAAAATTAAAATCCTGTCATCACATGTCTGAAACCTGTGACTTTCATTCTTCTAAAGAAGATATTTTTAAGTTGTTGTTTGGATGTTCTTCAAAAATTTTTCAAAAGTTTTTTTGTCTTTTGCAGAAAAGACGATTGAAATGAAATGAGGGTGAGTAAACGATGACCCAGTTTTTAGTTTTTGAGCGAACGGTTGCTTTAAAGTAAACTTTGAATGTATAAAGTTCATGTGCTTCACAATGATGTAATTACTGTAAATAAAGCACACGCAGTGGGTGTGTGATTTTTCGACACACTTATGATTAAGAGTAAAAGAGTCTGATAAAATGTGCCAAATGTGATCATGATATGAATATACCGTGACTTTGAATTATTAATTCTGAAATACTGAATGTCCTACATATCCTGCTAGATTTTTTTCAGTTGTTATATGTCAGTTTACAGCTATTTATTTAAGCTTGAAAATGCTCAAACAGCTTGATGTAAATCTAAAAAACATTAAGCAAATTTTGAAGGCTTATTTTTAATGCATTATAAGGATATTCGTAATGCATTATAACGCATGCATAATGCCTTAAAAAACATTATAATCTGTTACATCATCTCATGAATCATAACTGTGGTTATGGGTCAATATCACTGTAGGGTGCCTTTTGCCATGATAACTTAACATAAAAATGATTATGAAAGGGTGTGTTATATTAGGCTAAGTTTTTATATTCATAACAAAAGCATTACTTGGCTCTTTAGATACGTTTTCTAGATTTTTTTTAGTTTTGTGCGTGTTATTTTGCTTTGTCCCATGCACTGCTCATTAAATTTGAATGAGAGTAGAATACAGTCAAATCATAAAAAAAAAAAAAAAAAATTGTTCTCTATTAATATTTTGTTAATTTTTTTATTAAACTCAATTTGAATGAATTGGTCATTTGGTAATAAAAACAATATTTTTATTTAATAAAAAATAAGAGTTTTTCCATGTCCCTTGAATGGTTGTCCACCCTGTGGTGTTGGGAAATCCACCCATTTAAGAAAAGGCCATCCACTTTAGTGACATCCGGACAACAGATTTTTTTCTCTTCAGTGGCGGGAATTTCAACGGAGGTGAATAAGTTGGTGACTTTTCAATTGACAAATTTTCTTTGTATGAGTTTGCTTACTTGCTTTTCCAAAGCTTAACATGTCCACCCTGTCGGCATAAAATATGCCAGAAGTGATTCGAATACAGTATTTTCAAAACATGTAAGTTTAAATATACCAAATTCTCTTCAACAACCAGACTAACTATTTAGCTAGTCACAGTTTGTTGTAAGCTAATATGCTAATTGTAGCCCAAAATGTCCACCCTGTCGGCCACTTAGACTCGATAGAGTGGACAGACGCATGACAGGGTGGACTGAATGAAAATGAATGGGCAGTATATCAATGTGATTGAGGATGTAATTATATTATTTATTATTATTATATTATTTTTTTTAGAAGTTGAATAAATGTTTCATTTTCATATTTTGTCATGATTTGTGTGTTCTGCATTATGTGTCCACCCCGTCATGTGCTGGTCCACCCTGTCATCTTGATATTTTACAATAATATTTTAAGTAATAATTCAATCATATCTATATAATCCAGTGTGTTCAATAGCTAGGTGTGGGGGCAATAATATGCAAACAAAAAACTGCATCCTAATATCACAGTTTTCTCCAAATAAGAAAAAAAAAAATACGTGTGAATTGTATGAGTTTCTTTAAAAACACATGGTTTACATAAAATCTTTTATGTATTTATGATTTGAAAGCAAACAAATAACCCTGTTTAGGAAAGGGACATCATACCTTTCAGAAAATATAATTTGCATCTTAATTTTGCAATGAAAACGTATTTTACAGTAACATATATATATATATATATATATATATATATATATATATATATATACAGTAATATATATATATATATACATACACGACAGGGTGGACATATCTTATGGCTTACGCTTTGAATAATGGCCCATAATTATCTAAAAAAAAAAATTAAAAAAAAGTGTCGAAGCTCAGCTAATATGTTTCTATAGTACTCGAGTGTCTAGTATGATATGACATAAAGCGAATGGGATATTAAAACTAAAATTTCTGAAAGGCACTCTATGGTGATACTGACCCTTATAATACATTACAATACCTAACAATTTGTGGTTATGCCTTTTAAGAGCGCAATGTTTTATAACACACAGTGAACACATTATATCCAAGTTACAATGCATTATGGTTCCCATAGTTATAATGAAAGTCTTATATGAAGAGTTTGGTTCCAAAACGCGATAAACGCCATTTTTTTATTTTTTATTTTTTATTTATTTATTTTTAAATTGAGTTTCCGCCAAAATCAGTATTGTATTTGGTCGGTATTGAAAAGTCAGTTTTTAATTTTACGCAAAATGCGATATCCGCAGAGTTATTAGGTTATGTTTTCTCCCTTTTTTTTTTTTCCAAACCGCGACAAACGCCAGTCTCCTTTCTCTGCAGAACGCGATAAATCCGCTCAACCAATCACAGCGCTCCATTCCACGCACTCTAGACA
This sequence comes from Spinibarbus caldwelli, assembly GCA_039654775.1. Lineage (NCBI taxonomy): Eukaryota > Metazoa > Chordata > Actinopteri > Cypriniformes > Cyprinidae > Spinibarbus > Spinibarbus caldwelli. Next base: position 4,900,699 of record CM077262.1, on the reverse strand, counting down.
GTAATGACGGCGCTTTGAATACACCCGGCATCCTACTTTTCCTCATCTACTTTGTACTTTGTGATCAACAAACAAGGGCTGCACGATAAATCGCATGTGATTGTCATGCGCGTCTCGTCAGTAAAGCCGGTTCTGTGATTAATAGTAGGCTACCGGTAAATCTCCATCACGTGCTTTCAGATGGAGCGGCATTTAATACACAGAGCTAGATCACTGACAAGCTATGTAGTATCGTGTTCATAATCGCAGATGAATCGCATTCGATTATGAACGCGATATTGCGTAGCTTGTCAGTGTTAGTGTTTTTATTAATGCCATTTATGTTTTTGTTAATACAGCATATAGCACTAGTCAACTAAATGAATGTAACATGGCAAAGATGAATGCACTTTTGGAAGTTGAATGTAAGGGAAATGTAATTTTGGAATTTCTGTGGTTTAATGTGATATTGTTCATGTTCATGATGAAATTTTCTTTTGTTGTAATTAATTTATAGCAAACAAGATGACCTGTTGAATTCATTTTGGGAGCGATGACTGATGAATGTATTTTTAGTCCAGTGGCTGTATATAAGATTATGATCTATGTTGTGTATTTTCAATAGTTTCAATATGAAAAATAACTTTCATATTGATTCAATGGATTTATTGCATTTTGAAAAAAGAAAAAGAAAAACGTATCATGGATTTATTGCATTTTGGAGAAAAAAAAATAATACAATTTTATATTAAATCTGTGAAAATCAAAATCTGGATTTGAATTTTTAATGTTATTATAACCTAAAGGTGCTATGTGAAAGTTTGAAACGGAAAATATTGGTTTTCATCTTCTTGCCACTTGGTAAAGAAAACACGTTTTTACTCAAATTAATCAAAATGGATTTATAGCGTTTTGGAACCAAACTCTTCATATTTTGACACTGTTTAAAATCATTTAACCTTAGGTTTAATGTCTTATAACCACTTCATAATATCTTATGATTTTCTAAAAGGAGATCAAGACTTTTTATTTTATGAAAAGCAAACAACTGCTAAACAATTATTATTTAACAATTATTATTTATCATTATAAAGCATTTTAATTGTTTACTAGAATACTTAATTTGACACTTTATTTTAAGCAGTAACAAAACACTCATAAAAAGTAGTAAGATACTGTGCAGATTTTAAAGAACATCTAAATATTACAAATATAGGAATTATAATCCATTATAAGCTAATATAACATGGTGTTCATTTTGTTATACATAATCATACTCTTAAAGGTTATAACCACAAATAGACAGTATTATAACTGCTGTTATGATTATTATTCATCAAAGCATATTCATTTAGTGAGCAATTATGCATGCATTATGATAAGACAAGGCATTAAAAGCATGTTTTTTTTTTCATGCATTGGTCAATTTTACAATTTTGTGCTCTTTGGCTTTTCATAAAGTGTTGTTTCAGACTAGTGGAAAGAAAATATCCGAAATATACAAGGCTTTATCCAGTGTTCAGATTTCTGTTCTGGAAATGTATGTTTAATTAGTGCATATTTAATTAGATAATGCCTCCTTTGCATATTTAAACACAACATTTCAGAAAACTTGTAATAATAATAAAAACTGTTTTCAATTCTTAATGTTAATGTTCTTAATTCTTATGATGATTTTTTACCCTATTCATCTGGGGTGCCTTGCCTTAAGAATGCACCTATAATACATCATAAATACAGGCTTCATAGAGAGTGCTACTAAATATTGTTTATTGGTCATAAGTGCGTCACTCACGTTTTGATTTCTGTCTCCTGCACAATCTAAAACACAAATAGCGTATTATAAGAACCACAGCTCCTCCTACTGCCAACACCACTGCTAGCAAAAATGCCATCACGTCTAAAGAGTGATACGAGTACCACGGCATCTTATAAGAGTCTGTACGTAAATGAGCAGCACCCTTATGCCGCATGACGTACTCTATCCAAAAGAGGGCGCTGTCTTGAGGTTGCATAGGCTGGTCTTTGTGTAGCCTAGACAGCCGTTGCATGTTGTCCCTGTATGACGGCTGATGTAAAACCTCCTTCACTGCTGCCAAAAAGCTCTGGCTGTCCAGTTTGGTGACGTCAAGAACCTTAGCAGCCCCTCGCACCTTGAGACGCAACATATTGTCAAATTGGTCAAAAAGCAAGGGAATCCCAACCACTGGAACGCCATGGTAGATAGACTCATAAATGCCATTCGTTCCACCGTGAGCGACAAATGCACGTGTTTTAGGGTGACCAAGCAGGTCGTTCTGCGGAAGCCACTTAACTAGAAGAGTATTGTTGCCCAGATTATGAGGACGCTCTCCTAAGTGCCTCCAGATGACTCGCTGAGGCAGCTGAGCAAATCCGGCAGCGATTTCAGACGTGATTTCACTAGGAAGACCTTTGACGAGCGTCCCAAGCGACATCACAACCACCCCGTGTTCTCCTGAACCTTGAACAAACTCCTCCAGGTCTGGCGGTAAGGGCTTGGAGGGTTTGCATTGGAAGCCTCCGATGTAGACGACGTTTGGCATGGTTGGACGCGGGAACTCGAAGACAAAATCCGTTCTCATGAGCCAAATATCTGCGCCTTGCAGCAAGTGGTAGAAATCAGTTTCGGGTCCAAAATAGCACGCAACTAGTTTGTCATATTCTGGTCTCACAATAAAATGGTCTATGCACGTGTTTAGCACATAATGGAAGAAGTTCTTGAGCCTGTCTCCAAATGACATGCAGTTCGACAAGTGGCTTCCAGCTGTTGGGATGTAAGAAACTGGAGAAGGCGCGACAACAAAGTGCCCTTCTCCACTAGTGATCCATCTCACGTTGTAAACCATTGGTAATTTGAGTTTATGAGCCACCAGCACTCCTGCAGGCAGACCTGGATCGATAAGAACTAAGTCGTAACGCCCATCATAGAGCTGTTTCATTAACACCGGGTTTTCGAAAATTTCCACAACCAGCTGACTTGCTTGCCAATGCGTGCCATAGAGAGTCTTCAGCATCTGCCAATAGAACTGCACGAATGCAATCGGTGATCCCCCATGTTTTTGTATCTCGAGCATTTTGCTCAGGAACGAGATGAAGAAATCTTGTTTCTCTATGTTTATTGGCTCCGGTAGGGTCACTGTTATGGCTTTGTAGTGCGGGGAATGCTCCTTGACGTACCAGCTGGTGGCGGTTCGCACCACGGTGACCTCGTGACCACTGGAGTGAAGGACCTCGATCAGTATATTCATGTTGACCCAGTGGCTGCCGTCCACAGGAAAAACAAGGACCTTGCCGGCCAGAGCAGAGGGAAAGTCGGTGGAGAGGAGTATGGATAGCAGTAGAAGACAGCGTGAAGATTGTTGGACAGTCATTGCTCCCTAGTGCACAGAAAAACACTTATGTTTACTAGACGGACTTAATACATTAAATGATGAAACCGTAATTCCTTGAACAAGGTGTTTGTTTGATCGAACACATTCCTCTAATGCCGGAAAATACTTCATGCTTGAGTGCATGCATGGACACACACACTGTTTCTGAAAGCCTGAACAGACGGTGTTATTAAAAACAGATGTGTCTTGTTAACTGTTGAGCTTTTGCAGAAAGATTGCATGTTGTATAAACTGCTTTTCTTTTTGTATGCAACATGCAAATGAAAAAAGACTCAATGGGAAAGCAAGATTAGAAATTCTGACAGTATTTTCTGCATTTAAATTTAAGTATTATTCAACAAAAACTGTAGATAGTAATAAAGTAAATGTTCATTACTGAACTGATTACACTGTGTGGTTTTCTTGCAAAGAAAAGAGGAAAATAAATCACTTTTACCTTCTTCTGTTGCCTCTGTTGCCTTTGTTCTGTCTGGTTCCAAGTCCAGATCATGTTTTAGTATTGCATAACTGAGTGGAGGTAATCCCAGAAAAGTGGGCGTTGTTAATGTGTCTGAGTTTGCTTGAGAAGCGGCACTAGGGCTGTTTCATAAAAAACAATGTTTTCTCCAGGACTTAAAACAAGGAAAATGCACATTGATACAAATACCACCAAACAGATCTCCATGTGTATATACATATAAAGAGAGTGGCAGAGAAATCAAAGTCAGTTATTAATTCCATTGCATTTTCTCTCTTTCTCTTTACTGGCACAGTTCAAGGATGATGGCAACATGGTTGTATGTTTAATATCTTCAGCAAATTAGATGAAATGTCAGGTCATTAAACTCTTTAGATAAGAATAAAGAGTTAGACTGTAAAGCATGCAAGACAACATAATGAGAATGGAGCGAGAAGAAAATATGTGAAAAATATTTTAAATAGCTAAGAAATTCCTTGTAAAAGACACCATTCTATAACCAAAGAAATTATTAAATAATACTATACTTTTTAAACTCTATATTTGTTAAGAAAGTTTTAGCTCTTTATCTTTCAATGCCGTCCGACTATTCTCAGTCCTTGCATTCATGAAGACATGGGCCCATGGAAAGAATTATGAACAAGACGCCAATTGTATTTTCACAAACTTCTTCCAAGTTTATTGTTACATCCATACATTATATAGTTTCATTGCTAGGGGTGGTGCAGTGATACATCCAATGAGAATTATACACCACATCTGTGGTACTCAGGCCAAGAAATATACGTTATATAAAATGGAAATCTGGCAAGGAAGTTCTGGACATATTAGGGATACACTTGGACGGAGAGAACTACATCTTTATGCCAAGTGTCGATATGCCAAGTCACCGCTGAGCTAGGAGGTCCCCCTCCTCAGTTGAACATTTGAACTCCATTTAAGATGTATATATGTGAGGATAAGAGAGATACAGTCAAACATAAGAGAGAGAGAGAGCGAGAGGAGGGAGTGAGAGGAGGGAGTGAGACACAGAGAGAATGGGGAAAAACACGTATGGGTGGAGGGAGCGATCAGAAGAAAAGTGAGAAGGGAGGAGGGATTGCATAGAGGCAAACTCACAGAAACATCTGGCAGAGAGCATGATATATTTTAACAGTTCCCCCATTTGTTTATATAATAAACACCGTAAAGGCTCTCTGCCCAGTTCTCCTTCTCTTAACATTCAATCAAAATTTTTCTCATCCCACTTAAAATCAGCACATATAACAGTTCTAGTCATCAAGGCACTTACGAGCATCTTTTACCAACTTGTAAATCAAGACAAAAATCATTCTGAAGTATTCGCTACTTCCCTTGCCTACAATTCCTAAGCATTCCTAGACATATTCAGTAAACCTTCATTAATCAGCATCCGTATCAGGGATGTATGGGATGTATGCAACACAATATTCCTACGATAACACACTTTGCCCTTCAGACAGTCTATTGATTTTGCAGTACAGGTAACTATAAGCCTTGTAGCTTTTCCTTGGCCTCAGATTTAACAATATGGTTGGCAGGTCACTAACACGTTCATAGCAGATGTATGGTATAACTTCATTATCTAGCCAGTTTTCCTCACCCATCTCTTCAAAGAACTATGTAGAGGTGAGCAGGCTTTCAGTACAGCCAGGCATATTACCAGTTTTTGCAGCCATGGCCTAATACTTTTAGTAATAGTCTTGCAAGTTCTAATTTCCTTCACATAATTTCCTATCTAAACGTAATTAAATTGCAAAAATTTCAATGCTTTGCATTACATTGTTCACATCTTTGGTTTCTAAAAGGTTATGAATACCTATTTATTACCAACCAGATATCCGTAAGGTATGAGACCTTAACCAGGACAATCAGATTTGGGCCAATATAGGAACTAACCCCTATGTCTCCTGGACTTCTGCTGTGTCGAGGACTTACTACAGCTCTCATATAATGTATGCTACCATTTTAATTTTAGCCTGTGATAGTAATGTATCCAGTGTAAGTGTCAAGTTAATCTAACAAATTAACTTTTAAAGTCTATTTCAATACTATAGACCTATGCAGGAACTCGAGTCAGCTAAAATAATAACATTATCAGTAATGTCAAACAAACAGACAATCAATCTAAACCACATCGCAATCTTCATTCCATGCTGTATCAGAATGAGGTCAGGATCAGGATTATTTAATCAGTCTCTCTTGCATTCTCCTTGTTCTACTGAACATTGAGTTGCTCCTCAATCTATCTTTGATTCCGGCAGGCTCTTTATCAGTTGGAGCAAACGGCGGGCTTTTAAGCCACCAGTTGAGTTTGCTCATTCTCCTCGTTGGTCCCCCTAGGGGACTTTTCTGCCCCTGCCAGGGTTAGAGGCACGCCTGGTGTGAACTCAGGGTGTTTCTCCTTTCAACGACGTGAAGGTAACACCGAAACCATGTATCTCCCTCTGTCAGTCCAGATTAGCAGAGTAAACCATCCTTGATATCAGAAGAACTACGTCTACCTGTGAAAGGAGATCTTAAAATGCTTTTGTTAGGGACAACACATGTTTACTTCTCACCCAGTCGATCCTTGTTGTAGTGACCTGTAAGGAAAAAATGAATGTGGCCTGAGGGCTGTCCATTTTTCCTATAACACCAGCAGATTGACAGGGCTGGAACCCATATCATTCCAATTTCAGTCAATATCATTTATAATCTTATCTGATTTCTTTCATATTCCCCCTGTATACCACGTCTAGGTGGTATACACTAAATTTAAATTCATCTCAATCATGTCTTTGTTGTTTAAAGGTGTCTCACTATTCATCAAATAGTTTCTTAAACATTACTTTTTTATTCAGGCTTTTCACTAATATCAGTTTTTTCTGTGAAACACTCAGCCCACATGTAACATGTTAACAAACACAATGTATTTCATACTTTTGACACAGAATCAATTTGATGAAGTCCATCATGACATCCTGAAAGGGAAAAAGTTAAATATGGGGTGGACAGGGCAAGCCTTCTTGCTCTGCCTTCCCATGTTTTACCCTGCGCAGGTGTGGCACTTTTTCTTTCTGCCACAAAAATATCCCAGGCCAGGATAATTAGCCAAATTAATCCATAGCCATTATTTCTCGGGCATAATCTACATTGTATGCCCTCTTTGAAAATTTGAAAACAGCTGTTCATGGCAGTTTGTCTGCCTTGGTGCACCATCACTCACACACTTTCACACACTCTCACACACCCCACCTCTGGCCAGAGCATCATCTCTTTTTGTCACTGCCTCCGAAGACAGTAAACTGAATGGGGAATGTATGTTGTTAGGGTGGAATACCACCAAGTCTGCTCGAATAAAACAATTTCGATAATGACAGAAACTACTCAACGTAGGCACTGTGGCTTTCCCCTTGCGACAGTGTCTAAACGTTGGACTAAAACAGTTGGACGATGTCCATCACAATGGGGTTGAATTTCATCTCACGGTCATGAACCCAAATATTTTCAATATTTTGTCCAAATAAACTTTTAGGCCTAGGCATGCCATAATTAAAAGAACCAATTTTAATTTCTGAAAGGTAATTCATTATTCAACTGTGCACTTTTCGCCTTTATTATCTCTTCCTATTGCTCATGAGCTGCTCTAAAAAATTGGAGAACTCTGCATGATCTTGGATCCATGGCCAATAACATTAACATCATGTTACCGCAATCTCTGGGTAGGACAGCATTTGTGATTTTCCGAATTTAGAATTTTAGAATTATTACTGAAATTCAGCCCTAGGAAATATCTATTAACCAAGATGGAGTGACCAGTTTCATTGTTTTACCATTCATATTTTGATCTTGGACACTTTGTGCCCCTCTATTCCCTTATTTATTTATTTATTTTTTTTTTAAAAGGAATCCTAGAATGTTTATCAGCTTGACAAGAAGCTCTGTCTTTAAATCAGAGTCTAAACTCTCTATATTTCACAGTATCTCCTCTCTATGCTAAATCCAGTCCAAATTTTAGCTGATTGAGAAATCAGGCAAACACATTCCTTCTTTCTATGGTGTTGGACTGGTGCCTATTAAAAGAAAGCAGTGTGTTGTTAGTTGAACAGATTACAAAGAACTGCTATAAAACCAGTGAATTATCAAGTTGCAAATTAATATGACAAATCAAAAATTGAGGCGGTCTCTGTAGTGATCATTGTATATGCAGTACCTGCCCACGAGGGAAGAGGTAAAAGTCTCTGATATCATCAGTCAGTTGAACATGTTTTGGCTGTTTTAGCGTCTCTCTCTTCATGCAGTGTCTTCCGGTCTGACACTCGGTAATGAGGATCTGGTGGGGCATCGGAGTTTTGACTCGGAATGCAGTTATCTTCCTCTCTGCCTCTCATGGCAGATATTTCATGTCTGCATTGTTTCTCAGTCTTTCTCCATTCTAGCCCCTGAAGTGTCGGATTCCTCTTATAGGGGGGTTTAGCCGATCGCCCATCAGCTTTTCCTGTTCTCCACAGCCATAATGTCTCTTTCTTCATGTTGCGTCGCCCATTGGCAGCTGTCCCAGAAGGCATCTGGTTTCTTCTCTAAAATGAACACTCAAGAGAACCGCATTGTAAATTTTGACCACAACTGCATATAAGCAGTCTGTGCTATGGTCAGTCATCTTATGCAACTGTCCAAAATTTAAGGAATCTCATCCAGTTAACAATATATAGCAGTTCCTTATTTCATTTTAATAAAGCAAGTTCTTCTTTGCGAGAAAAGAGCAAACAATTCCTTCTTTCCAGAATGCAGAAAAGAGCAGTAACCTATTCTGACTGAACTGAGCATATCATACTTCTATAAGCCTTATAAATACATCAGCATGATGTATTGTATTATAACTTCAGACTGAAATCTTGTAAATAGTCCAGCAAATGTGGCAAAGTCAAGAAAAAAAAATTCTTCTGTTCTCTTTTTGATTATTAATAGCTGAAAACGGCCGTTTAAAGTAGTCACTCAATCTTGTTCTCAGTGATCACAATGCACAAGTTATTTCAGTTAACACAAACTAAAGTCTTTATCTCTGCACTATATCACATTTCAAGCTGTCCCCCAGGGATAACGGACACAAACTTCATACATCTAAAGATAACAAGATGTAATACAAACTAAATCTTTGAAGACCTGTATTTAACATTATACTGTTTATTAATTTATCAACATAATTTTCTCGTGGCTCTCACATTTCCCACAGTATAACCCTTAACTTTTTGGAGCCAATACCTAACTCAAACCACATGAAAAAAATCTTTTCAGCCAAATTATCTAAATACAGTTGTACATCTCTGCTCTATACATTGTCATCCACGTAATCAACTGTATTGTCTCCTAATTTTGGATTTGCTGGTGACTGACAATGCTTTTAAAAATAGTAGCGCACTTGATCTAACACAGCAGAGACAGAACAAAGCAAGAGTAGATTCATTTAAAAACTTCACTAAATCCTAGTGAACTGAGAATGGCAAATAGCCAGTTGAATTTGTACTAAACAATTTTCTGAAACATACTAATCTGCTGTTTCATCCATCCTGTCCAGATCAAGTGACATAGACAAGTAGAAGAATTGTTATTTAGCGGTTTATTTGTTTTAGTGCCTTGCAAGGACTTCACTATACCAATTTTCTTATTGCATTTAGAAAATCATTCAATCTTGAAAGGACTGAGAATATCTCAATGTGAGAATAGGTAACAAAGATAGCTTTTCACTAAGCATCCATTCCCTGTTTTAAGAATGGGTAATGAAAAAGGTATTTTGCAAAACATCTATTCTCCTTCCCACATATAAATTGTGAGGATAATCAATCGGTCGCGATCCGATATCCCATACTATAGCCTACGTCCCGTATATATTAAAATACGAGGATAATACACTCTGCCAAATATGGTAGAGTGTAAATTCACGGCACGAAAATGTGCTCAATTTCTTAACAGACAGTAAGAATAATTCATTAAAGATTATTTCTCACCTGTCTGTAGAAATTCCCGGAAAGACGAGCCCCCATTTGTTAAGAAAGTTTTAGCTCTTTATCTTTCAATGCCGTCCGACTATTCTCAGTCCTTGCATTCATGAAGACATGGGCCCATGGAAAGAATTATGAACAAGACGCCAATTGTATTTTCACAAACTTCTTCCAAGTTTATTGTTACATCCATACATTATATAGTTTCATTGCTAGGGGTGGTGCAGTGATACATCCAATGAGAATTATACACCACATCTGTGGTACTCAGGCCAAGAAATATACGTTATATAAAATGGAAATCTGGCAAGGAAGTTCTGGACATATTAGGGATACACTTGGACGGAGAGAACTACATCTTTATGCCAAGTGTCGATATGCCAAGTCACCGCTGAGCTAGGAGGTCCCCCTCCTCAGTTGAACATTTGAACTCCATTTAAGATGTATATATGTGAGGATAAGAGAGATACAGTCAAACATAAGAGAGAGAGAGAGCGAGAGGAGGGAGTGAGAGGAGGGAGTGAGACACAGAGAGAATGGGGAAAAACACGTATGGGTGGAGGGAGCGATCAGAAGAAAAGTGAGAAGGGAGGAGGGATTGCATAGAGGCAAACTCACAGAAACATCTGGCAGAGAGCATGATATATTTTAACAATATTGTTTCACGTATTTAAAAAAAAAAAACTGTCAAGTTCCTTATTTATTTATTTGTTTATTTATTTATCTTTTTTTTTTTTTTTTTTGGTTAAGCATTAGTAGAATCTAACAAGTGTGCAAGAAAACAAAATCAAAAGTAATTTAAAAATAAAAAAAAGCAATTGATAATATAAATCATTTAAATTATGTTTGTACTTTGATTTCTTGTCATTGGTATTATCAGTGCCAAAAAATATATAAAAAAATACTTCCAAGGTCAAAGTTCAGAGTAAGAGACTGTTCAGATGAGCACATGATTTTCCCACTATGTTGAAAAAGTTATTAATTTACCCATTGTTAAAGGAAAATCATGCTGCCTTTCATGATTAACAATGACACATTCATAAATTATGATCATAATCTGTTTTTTTTTTCCTTTGAGAATGACAAAAAAAACGTAAATATAACATTATCATATTGGTGTTTAATATAAAATGAAATTACTGATCATCTTCTATAATTGCTGTTAATAAACGATTAATAATTAGGCTTTAGGATAAGGCCTTGTTGACGTTATTAAAATAATAATAATGTTAACCTATTAAAAGATTAATTATTTTACGCGGCCATCAGAAATGACGTTTCAAGGCGGCAAAAGCATTGCGCATGCGCACAACCTGATGATCTGGCGGGAAATAACTCTTCAGGAAACTCATTTCAGAAGATTCAGAACTGCGGAGCAACTTTGAGGTAGAAATCCAAACATTGTAGAGGAGACTGTAAACCTGCATATTGCGAAATAAGGTGAATGTTTTGGTGAATTTTTAATTTGTAAGTTTACGAGGCATCACACGACCTGTTAGTAAATGTGGGTATTTGTGTTCTATTGTAACTTCTTGCTTCTATATGTATTACCAGTTAGTGCTGGCAAGTCTAAAACGACAGATGTTGTGTTATTTCAATTTGAACAATGTTTTACATATTTATCTCAAGTTACTATGCTACAGCATAATGCCACAAGATGGCGAGATTTAGCTGAAGTGAATATTGTGGCTAAGCTTGAAGACAAATCAACAATTAATACACGTTTAAGTTTTCATGTTCATGTTCAATCATTGATAGGCCTACTATAGTGGAGTCTAACACATCTCAACACACTTGTCTGATATGATGAATTTATGATTTGGGCCATTTCATAATGAATGAAAGTTAATTTCTGAGTCAGAAGAGGTCGGTGCTGTTACAAATGGGTAACATCTGAATGTTTGCCCTCTTGATCCACAATCATTAACTATATCAAGACAATAAATGTCAAAATCAATGTTAGTTAATAGGATGGGAACCCACTTTGTATTTAAAAAATACACTATGAAAGACTGGAAATGGTCCAGATTAATCATAAATCATATTAAAAATAGTCGTCAGACAAAATGTGTGTTGTTTAGTTTCAAATAAATATGCACTCACTTCATAGTCTTTTAACAATGTGCCAAATCAACCAATTAACAATTTGAAAATATTTTGTAAAATTAGATGCATCTTTATGAAAGTGTAAAGCATATGCATGAATTTGTTAGTGAATATGGAAGAAATATAAGAATATCAGCAGATTTAATTCAAACAGTAATATATCATATAGATCTGAAGCACGGATTCTGAGTCGTGTGTGCGTCTACAAACAGCCTGCAACGCAAACTCAAACTGACACGTCGCTCTGTATGGTGGGTGGAAAACACAAAACACACACACATACACAGAAACACACTGATCTGTGGGCAGGTACCATTCTGACATCAAAAAGTACGCTTTGGCACGTTACTGTGTGTGTGTGTGTGTGTGTGTGTGTGTGTGTGTGTGTGTGTGTGTGTGTGTGTGTGTGGTACATGCCGTAGGAAGCAAGCATGTAAATCAAAACCATCTTGATTTCCCACATCTTTTTTGAGGTTTACGGCCTCCACGGAGACAACAATCACTCCTACTTATACAAAGACAAACAAATCTTTATTTCACTGAATTAAAAACCTTGGCCAAAAACAATTAAATATTCAATTACAGTAAATAACTTGGTTTGTAAACAATATAGTGTTTAATTCATAAGAATTGAAAGAAAATGACCATCTCCCACTATACACAAACATATATATTTTCTTAATTCTTTCTGTTAATTTGTTCGGGGAATTTTTGCACCAAAAGTAATTTAATTTTTTACCTAAAACATGCAGAAGCCCTGAAGATGAAGGTGAAAGTGCCTTTTTGACTTGCCTTCATGAGTGTATTTATAGGAATGCACAATATATTGGCACAATGTTTATTATTGGTTAATGTTAGAGATTAATTTCTTGGGATCAGTATGTATGAAAACCCATTTCCACCACATATGAAAAATAAAATCATTCTTTTGACATTAAGTCATAATGATGAGACTTGTCTCTTAATTTCAACAATTTACATCAGTTATTTTTTTCTTATGTGGCAGAAATAGATATTGGACATTTAATTGTGCATTTATTATGCTTTTTAGCTATTTTTACATTCATTTGCTGCCATATAAAATTCTAACTCATTTTTTTCATACTGTACATTGTTTTATGCTGTACAATACTGTACATGTTGTGATGCCTAAATTTATTTGTTTATTTTAGTATGTATACTAAATTTATATGCTTTCTGTATATAAATATTTATATATTTATGTATTTATATACTTTATGTATATGAAATTGTATAGAATTTAAATATCGGCTGTTGATTGGTTACCAGTCATATAAAAAATAATTATTAATCAAAACAGTTAATAACGTTGGCCAGCATTTTAATATGTGCATTAGCATGTACAGTAGTGTCAACTTTGGCCACTAGAGGCACATTGATAATTATTTGATTTTTTTTACTCCTCCATTAATTGCCCCAGGTCACCTTGACTATGAAGAAAAAAAAAAAAAAAGCTTTCGAGGAGATGCTCAGAAAAATGCAGAGAAATTATGCATGAATGTTTTGGGTGGTTTTATGTTACACACAGTGCAAAAACTTGATGAACGTAGAAAATTCGAGAAAAGCATATTTCCTGCTGTTTTCACCTTTCCCTTCAGGGCTGTTTGTGACATTGGTGAGTGTCTCTTACAATATTGTGTAGTATGTGTTCCTCAAATGCAGTGGTACCATAAAATAGTGTGATAGTTATGCTGTGTGAATGCATTGTGTAACTTGTGAGGTGATGCTGAAATGACTGGACAGCTGTTTTGAACACTTTTCATCGCTTTTAAAGTTACCAGCTATTGCCTTTCCTCTGTGTGCTGCCAGACATGGACACAATTCCAGAAAAAAACCTGCACATATATGTTCATGCATACAGACACTGAGCACATGCATGAAACACAGCTCCAAAGATCATTCTAGCTTACATCATGGTCTGTCCACCCCAGCCTGAGGTTTATCTGTACATTATGTTTGCTTTCAAGTAAAATCAAATAAGGAACGAGAAATCCCCCCTCGCTCAAGGATGAGCAGGACGCGTGCATCTCTCTGGGGGCTTGTGACTGACTCAAGGGGCTTGTTGTTCTCAGCTGGCGGAGGCATGGGGAGGAGAAGAGCTGTGGAGGAAGTAAATTACATAGCCAGGGCTGGAAAAGTCTCTGTTCTTGTCGCATTACTGCGGCCGCCGTCAAGGGCACCGCGGCCGCAGTTTGAGTCACTGCGCTCGGAGCTCTGCACGGCCTTCGTTCCCTGCAGCCAATGATCAACATTCTCTCTATTTCAGTGACTCACAGCGATAGTCAGCAAGCCCTCCCCTAGTCTTCATCATGTCCCATGACAGCATCACAAGCCACATGAGAGGATGGAAAAGTATGCAATGTTTGTGTGAAAACGCACCTTCGCTTTTAGACTGTTGTGTATGGTGGGACAAATGAAAGGCACCGTGAACTTACAAAGAGAAAATCCCTGGAGCAACTTGAATTTAAAGGGATACTTCAACCAAAAATGCTTTACTCACCCTCATGTCCTTCCAAATCTGTATGACTTTTTTTTTTTCTTTTTTTTTTTTTTGAATGTTTGATGAAAGATGTTTTAAGAACTGTTTTATCCATGACTTTAAAATATGTGGGGTCCAAAACAATATTGAATCCCATCAATTATCATTGTATAAATATAAAACTGAGACTTTTTTTTTAAAACATATTCCACAAAAGCAAGAAACGTTTGTCTGGAATGACATGGAAATTAATAAAAGTTCTTTTTGGGTGAACTGTCACTTTAGTTGTCCTTCTCAAGTGATGGCTCATGGCTTACTAGCTATTCTGGTTACTAGCGCTGACCTTTAGCCGTTACACCATTCCAACCAGGAACTTGAACTGGAATCTAATTAATAAAATGTATTCATAACTCATTTTACTTCTGTAATGCAACACATTTCTGAATGAATCAAAATATTCAACAAGAGAAATATGTAGGTTGGGATGAAATTATATCCTGTTGTAAGTGAGGAACAAATTATGACATTTTAATAAATGATTACAAAGTCACTTTTAAATTGTACATAATTTGTGTAAATAATGTGCACTGAGGAATTCTTCACAATAAGACCAGGAGCATGCATTAAATAGGTAAATAAATAAAGTCCATTTTGATCTGTGTTATTTTAGTTTTATTTACTTACTATTACAATTTTTATTAATATTTTGAATTTTAGTTTTTAATTTTTATATTTTCAGTTTAATTCATAATTTTTTGGGGTATGTTTACCTGACTATGATGTACTAAAAATGACAAAATGTTTTCCTTTGTGGTTTTTGCGTATAGACGATAATGTTGTCAAAACCATCCCTGTTCACACGGATCCTCGAAAACGACTTAAAACATCATGATGTCACCATTTTCACAAATTTGCGTTTATTTGGCTTACATGAAGACGATAATGGTCATATTTTCAAAAAAAATTTTAACTTTGACACCCATTTTCAAGTTTGCGTTCAGAAAAATTTTCAGTTTTTAGCGGAAAACAGTGTTATGTAGACGCCCCATGTATGTGCTTTTGCCATTTTTATTATTTGCATTTTTGAAACTCATTTTGGTTTGTTGGCAAGGCAACATTTCGAATTTTTGTTTTTTGTTTTAGTTTTTCCATCTAGGCTAATATTTGTATTATATTTAAGCTTCATATTAATTAGTAAAAATGTTTTAAATAGATTTCGTTTTGCTTAACGATAAAAACCCTGGTTTGATTCCACGTTAACGTTACCAACACAACACTCAAATCGTTCATTCTCAAGACTGAGCATTAGCTCCTACAGCTGCAATGGAACATCTTTTTACGTGGGCTGGGAATCAGACCCAGGTGTCCAGCATGGTGGGAAAATTCTACCACTGTACCAGAAATGCGCCAATAACAAGCCCAAGGCTGTGCATTTCCAAGCAGGTCTTCTTTCAGACCTGACATTCATTAAATAAATGGCCAGAAAGGACCTGTAATAAACCAGCAACCTCAGGAAACCATTTACCACCTGCTTCAGCCGGCAGTGTGATGTTCTTGAGCTCTACGCTTAAGGTTGATGCAGGCAGTGCAGTTTTTACTGTCCTCTGATGGTTGCTTGTCAGGAATGTATATGTTGAATGTGATGTAAGTTGCTTTAGAAAACAGCATGTAAACAAATGTATTGAGGTCTTGCATAAAAGTTAATAGTCTTTTATGTCAGACTTTGTGCTGTACATCTAAGAAGTTTGACGGAGTTAGTTATGCCATCAATCGGGTCATGTTTCGACATCCACTTTGATATGCATAACAAAGAACTCAAGTGACTGAACTCTGTCATGGCTGGACGGAAGGAAATTTGTGGACCGCTCATTTTTCAAAGCGAACTTAAGGTAAACTGTAAATAGGAATATAAATATCAAGAGAAAGTGACCAAGATATCATACCAACTTTTATTTTCTTTCTCTCACAGACAGAGTACGTCATTAATTGCTGTTCTAACTGATTCTTAATTAGATGACCATCGTAGGAGCAGCCACACAGCAGGATTGTGACGCATCATTTCTGACACTATCAGAACTTCGTTGGAGGCTAAGATTCATCACAAGGGCAATTAATTGTTCGCCGGTGAGCATGTCACACTGAATTTTAAAAGACCTGTAATGAAACTGTTCTAAAAATGCTAATTTTTCTCTGATGGAATAAATGAGGTTTAATGGGCTTTAGAAAGTTGGGTTGATGAAGAAGTCTGGGCCCTAATTCTCCGTTCACCATTCACATCTTGTTTCTTGATCTTTTCAGATTAATGCCATGGGGAAGCTGTAGTTGCGCTGACTTGCATGCGCTTTGGATCAAAATACCTCCTGAATGAACAAATATCATGTAAATATTCTAATTTTCATACAGTTGTATTCATTACAGCAGCCTGCTGTTCCTGGGACAACTGGATCATAGCACAAGACTACAAATGATCATCAGCTCTCATACGAGTTAGTGTTTATTTAATGAAATGAGACAATTATGAGCATGCCTGTAGCGTGTTCTCATAATCCGAGCGAGCTATGGAAGAATTACTATGTTTACTGCACATAAATAAACAATGACATAATTACATAACGATGCCAGGAAGATGCGTCGAGGGCGGTTTTGAGAGACAGAGAAAGAGAGAAGCGGAAAAATCCTTTTGCTTGCACTCAGCAGGTGTCCCTTTCGATTAACTGATGCTTAGAATGCATCCTGTCATATTTACTTGACCATCATGCAGACAGAGAAAACAGACTATCTCTTCCTCGTCTTCCCTCTCCTCTCGTGCTTTATCTAACCACCACGTCTAAACCCTGCCATCGAGTCTTGCTGTTCAACAAGTGGAAAATCAAATCATATTTCAAAAGACTGCACAATAAAACACACTTAAAGGACTTGGCATTGGGTTTCCCCAAATACCCTTGTTTTTCTCTGATTCTCTCTCGCTCTCCCACTGTTTCTTCATTTGCAGAAAGCCTCCTCCCACTTGTCCTTTTTGAGTCATACAAAGAAACCCACTAGAAGGGCATTCTCTCTCTGTCTCTCTCAATCCTACTTCCTTCCTCAGCGCCCAAACACTTCTCTCCACTCACCTGCTGAAACAGTGAATGCTCTCTCTCTTTCAAGCAAGAAAGACACACACACACATCTGAGATCCCTGGTGGTTCTCATTTTCCCTCTCATCTCTGTGAGCACCTGACGTTGAGGGAGCTTGTTCCCTCTCACTTCCAGAGGTCAATATTCCGGCTTACGGCGAGAGCTCTGCACTGGCGGCCCAGCCGCTTTCCCGCTTCAGCCTGGGACGGAAGACCCTGCTGGGGGCCGGCACGGCCGTCATGCTACTCTTGGTGCTGGTGGTCCTCATTCCTGTTCTGGTTCATCTGGCAGGCAGCAGCGAAAACGGAGGTCAGTATGAGATGCTGGGCACTTGCCGAATGGTCTGCGATCCGTTCTTGGAAAAAACTGGCACTCCGGCCGGTATCGGTACAGGCACAGCTATCACAAATACGCAGTTGGAAGCTGAGGCGCTGACTGATCATAGCATGGGACCCCCATTGCCCACCTATGCCCACGGACCGCAGGGCAAACCTGGCCGCCAAGGAAAACCAGGGCTACCAGGACCTCCGGGTCCTCCAGGACCCCCGGGACCACCTGGAGAGCCAGGTCCTCCAGGACCAATGGGGCCACCGGGAAATAAAAACCACACAGAACGGCCAGACATCTTTGCTCTGGGTGGAAGAACAGCTACCGGAATGGGGACAGCCGTTTATACCATGGGACCCCGCGTGGCCTTTTACGCAGGTCTGCGAAACCCGCAGGAGGGCTACGAGGTTCTGAGGTTTGATGACATAGTTACAAACATTGGGAATAACTATGATGGATCGACTGGGAAATTTGTGTGCAAGGTTCCAGGGACGTATTTCTTCACGTATAACGTCCTCATGAGAGGAGGAGATGGAACCAGTATGTGGGCGGATCTTCTGAAAAACGGACAGGTAAGAGTTTTGCTGCTAACACACCTGTACTGAAGTTTATGAAAACACATTTTTTATAATATTATAATATTCATAATTATGTATTTTACTACACATCTGTTGTTTTATAAAATGTTAATTATAATGACTGCAGACTTAGATAACTATCAGTCTTAGATCTTTTTAACATTGCAATAATGTCTATGTCTGTTTTAAATGGAAAGGTAAGGTGCATATTACTCCAGCAGCATATCCAATTAATACATTACCTAACACTGATGAAACACAGACTGCCACTGGGATGTAATTCCTCAAGTTTCTGAATAATTCCACTCCAGTGGATTTCAGTTTGAATATTCATATATCAGGATATCCCGTATGTAACAGAGTGCATTTAAGGTTGCTTTCCAGCAAAGGTCAGTTTCATGTTTGAGATGAACTTCTGTCATGTCTATGGTCAATGTAAACCATAAACAAGGAAAGGTTTCACTTAACCAAGAGTTCGCCTCTAGTCAGAAGGGCTGCTTTGTGTATGTGTACATACTATACTTGTCTTTCTGGCATCCCTCAGTGTGTCATTCTGAATCAGGGCACTTCTCAAACACCCACAGCCACTCAAACACGTACACAAATTCAGTATGAGTCTTTCACACATGCAAAATAAATACTTTAAAAGTTGCCACACACATCAGAATATGCATCAGAATATATATATATATATATACACACACACACACACACACACAAAGGTTTACAGAAAAAAATACTTTATAAATATAGTTCATATAAGTAAGATTGGTAGAACCAATCTCTATATCCCTGTGACTGTCTATTTATACATATATAGTATACGTATATTGAATATATATATATATATAGATAGATCAGGGGTCAGCAACCTACGGCACGTGTGCCAACAGTGGCACGCAGAGGGATAATCTCTGGCACGTGAGCAATAGGGAAAACTGCATACTAACGTACATTTTGAGGTAATAACTTTTCATAGTCACACAGCCTGTTAGGAGCTATACATACTATTAAAGTGTGAGAAAAAATAAAAAAATACAATGGGAGATTAATACAAATACAAGCCATCCTAGGTGTATATGACTTTCTTCCAACCATATTATAATGGCAGTAAATGGAGGTAGAGCGGTGGAGTACTTTTTATGATGAATAGATGCACTTTTTTGGCTTCAAAATCTCGGCCCCCATTCACTGCCATTATAAAGCTTGAAAGAGCCAGAACATTTTTAATATAGCTTTTGTATTTGTATTTCTCTGATTGTATTTCTCTGAAAGACAAATGTCATATACACCCATGATGGCTTGAGTAAATCATGGTGTAATTTTCATTTTTGGGTGAACTATCCCTTTAACACGAAACACTAGAGTATCTTTGTAACAAAGTCTTGACACAAACACTGTGCACACATGGCTATTCTGTATATATCTTTTATCTCCTTTGCTTTAGCCAGGCTGTGGGCTCTAATTATAATTCCCTCATGCTCGGTCAGTCATACACAAAGAAACACACATTACGGATATGAGTTTATACACACAGATACATACATGTATATATACATACCCACGCTTGCTGTGTGCTTGAGTCAGCTGTGTTACTCATATGAGCGCAGGGAGTGATGGCCCACAGCGACAGCATTTCACTGTCTGACTGATGCCCTCATATCTGAGCGACTTCAGTCCCTGTCCATCAAACAAGTAAATGACAAAATTGTCCATCCTCTCGGCTCCCAAATAAACACTTAAAGCTTTTTTATCCCATTTTTTTTATCCCATTAGCCCAAACCTACTCAAAGTTGTTTGCCCAACCTGGTTTTAAAGAGGAGGTGGCCTGTTTTATTTATAGAGGCTGGAAATAATGAGGAGGGTAGTGAGAATGTGATGGGTATGTGACACAGACTGGACGCAAACCCACATTTCACAGTGAGAAACAGCTCAATATGTCAAGGCATATTGGTCCCTTTTCAAAGTCCCTTTTAAGGCACTCTGTGGCCGTCTGGTAAAATCCCCGACTGCATTTTTCTGTGTTGGCAGTAGACATACAATTACAGGTTATGCAGTTGAATGAAGAAAAAACAAAATCACTAAAAGTTTCAATTGCATATTACAGACCTGGCAGCAATTGTATGATAAGTTATGCTTCTTTAGCTCAAATCATGCAGTTAACTGACCATCTTGCATTTAAAGTGTCTGGATTTGAGCGGATTAATGCTATAGTTTCAGTAAAGTATGCCAGATTGTACCATGCTTGCATTAATTTTGGCTTTGCCATTTACTTAATGCAATCCATGTGTAAAGCATGTGCAAATAACAGCAGAAATTGTCTCTGAGAATGTCCATAAATTGCTTTTGGTGTGTTTTTATTTTTTTTAAATGCAGCTTTAATGTTTTGTATTGAATTATGTATTAATGCATGTTAGTTTTATCAGAATTGCTGGAAACCTGTATGAAGGAAGTAGACTTGTTTAAGGCTTGCAACCACATTTCCTTTGTAGGATTCTTGTATTTAAATTAACTGAGGAACATCCAATTCTTGTTTGCCTCCAGCTTTACTTCTGATCTCATTTTCATAATTTACATTTTTAAAAGGTCTGCTTTAGAAGAAGCACAGATAAACCATCAGCTATTCGAAACAGATTCATGAAAACATTGTTAGCTCATTTTAATCTGCCGGAAAAAACACAGCTGGTAATTTGAGAGTCAGACAGTATGTCATCAAAGTAATGAGATGATATGCTATTGCATAAACAGGGGGGGGAAATTGTGTTTCAATCCCATCAGTCTCACCTAAAGAAAAGCTGTAAAGAAATTCTTCATCCAAAAATGAAAGTTATTTTATTTGTTTACCCATATGCCATGTAAGATTCAACATTTTTTTAAAAGAAGTCTCTTTTATGCTCACCAAGGCTGCATTTATTTGATCAAAAATACAGTAAAAACAGTGATATTGTGAAATTATTACAGATTAAAATAAATGTTTAATTTTTTATATATTTTGCAATGTAATTTATATCTGTAAAGCAAAGCTGAATTTTCAGCATCATTACTCCAGTCTTCAGTGTCACATGATCCTGCAGAAATCATTCTAATATGCTGATTTGCTGCTCAAGAAATATTTCTGATTATTACTAATGTTGAAAACAGTTGTGCTGCTTCATATTCTTGTGGAAACCGTGATACATTTTTTTAGAATTGTTTATTAAATACAAAAGTTCAAATTAACCAAAATATAATTCTTTTGTAACATAAATGTCTTTACTGTCACTTTTAATGCATTCTTGCTGAAAAAAATTCTCATTTAATTAAAAACAACTTTACTGACCCCCAAATTTTAAAGATATAGTATATATATAAATATTATGAGTCACTCTCTTTCAGGTTTGAAAGACTGAACAGCTGTATTAAATGTCACATTGAGCTGAAGGTCTCTCTTGTTCCTCTTCCTCTCTTTGCAGGTGAGAGCCAGTGCCATCGCTCAGGATCAGGATCAGAGTTATGACTACGCCTCAAACACCGTCATCCTGCACCTCGACCCCGGAGATGAGATCTTCATCAAGCTGGATGGTGGGAAAGCGCACGGCGGGAACAGCAACAAGTACAGCACTTTCGCTGGATTCATTCTGTACAGTGACTAGAGGTCAAAAGGTCATCGAATTCAGTCTCAGTCTGTAGGTAAGAGATGTTACCTGATTTAAAACTGATTTAGGTTGTAAATCTGATGTTTATTAACACTCCTGACATGTTTAGGAACGGTTTCTTATTTTTCTTTGTCATTTTTGTTTTACCTCTACGGTTTTCTTTGCTACAGGGTATTTTCACCTGAAATTCAACAGCTATACACTCATAACTGAGTCACAAAACAAGATAATTTGTTTAAAGAGTCAAATGATTCATTATGCAGCCTGAAGTGAATGGCCTTGTATGTTTTGTTGTAGTAGATATGTGGTTTTAAAGCCTGGATCCAACGAGAACACAACAGGAAGTGGTTTTCGATTCTTGAATCTGCCCAAAAACCTTCAACAGACACACATGAAATCAGCAAGAATGAGAGAACCGGGCTTCAGGGTTTCATCAAAGTCGTAATTGATCAAAAGCCCAGTCAAGTGAGATGATGAGAGTTGATATTTCATTATGATGTTGTCTTTGTATGTATGATCAATCTGTGAATCTGCACTGCTGTTTATCAATGTCTCTGACATTATGTGAAGTGAATGACCCTAAATGATACCCTAAAATCTTAATGAGTGTATGCACCTGGTTTTGACTGCTGTAATTTACACCTTGTCCCTGAGAGTCTGTTGTAAATCATAGAAGTGCATCTGTTTGTGATTGCTGTGTGAATGTGGAAGTACTAACACAAATAAAGCTAAGCATTCGTTTCAGCTTATAGCTAAAGCTAAACCCGTTCATTGTTGTTTCTACCAATGAATTATGAAGTATGTGGCTAATATTACCATTACAAATAAATCTTATCCCGCTAAAAGTTACTACTTAACAGTGGATGGAGATCTATAATACTTTGTAGCTGTAACAGTTATGCTGGTTTATGATGATGACGACCACTATTTAAAATGATGTCCTGTATATATTGCAATAGCCATGACCTGTAAAATGTATCTAAATATCTAAATGTAACAGCTCATAGATTTTTGCTTTTGCTAATAAATGGGATTTTTCTAACACTTTGGGTCACTCGGTTGATTGCTAAGTGATGCATGGAGTGTCTGCTGTGTTGTCTACATAGACAGCTGCCTTCTAAGGGAGCATCCTAACACAAATGAATAGGTCACCTAAAACTGAAAATGTACTCACCCTCAGACCATTCAAGATGTAGATGAGTTTGTTTCTTCCTCAGATTTGTAGAAATTTAGCATTACATCATTTGCTCACCAATGGATCCTCTGCAGTGAATGGGTGCCGTTAGAATGAGAGTCCAAACAGCTGATAAAAACATCACAATAATCAGTTAACATCTTGTGAAATGAAAAGCTGCATTTTGTAAGAAACAAATCCATCATTAAGACTTTTTAACTTACGATACGAGTCCATAATCCATAATAACGCCTACTCCAGTAAAAAAAAAAAAAAAGAAAAGAAAAAAAAAGTCCATCTTCTGTTGTCTTCTCGCATCAAAATCCAACCATATATTTGTTTAGACCTGTTTTGGACTGTTTTTACTTGTAAACAGTGTTTGATCTGTGCATATTTCTCTCCTGATTCAGATCAGATGACTTTTTCACTGGAGAAAGTGTTATGAATAGAGGAAGCAGGAAATGTTGTTATGAATAGAGGAAGCATTTGTTTCTTACATACACAGATTTTTGCTTCACAAGATGTTAGTTGATGGACTGGAGTGGTGTGGATTACTTGTGGATTATTGTGAGGTTTTTATCAGCTGTTTTGACTCTCCTTCTGACGGCACCCATTCACTGTAGAAGATGAAATGCTAAATTTCTCCAAATCTAATGAAGAAACAAACTCATCTACACCTTGGATGGCCTGAGTGTGAGTAGATTTTGAGCAAATTATGATTTTTGATTTTTGAAGAATGACAAAAGTGAAGGACATTTTTAAATTTATCTTAACTATAGTTAAGATGTTATGATACTTTTTTTTTTTTTTTGCAAGCCTAACAGTTGTATGCTTTTGAAAACTAAATGTCCCCAACTTGAGCCAAAGTTAGTTAGTGTTGCAATAACAGATGCACATGGACATGACTTGAGTAACAAGCTGAACTAATCAAAACCCAAATTAACAGAAGGGGGATTTGCTGAATTCCACATAAGAACCATTATATAAATTTATATAATGAGTCATGACTTCTTTCAATTTTAGTAATTTTAGTACTTCAACTTTATTTCAATTAGATACCAAGGCAGCATTTGTAATTTTTAAGTTTTTGTTGTTGTTGTTAGTTTTTTTTGTTTGTTTTTTTGTTTTTTACAGTGAACAATTTTAACAATAACTGCTAAATTAAATGCTAAATTTCTCCAAATCTGATGAAGAAACAAACTTGTCTACATCTTGGATGGGCTGAGGGTGAGTACATTTTCAGCAAATTATGATTTTTGAGTGAACTATTCCTTTAAATAGAAGCTCATCAGTAACTTTTCAAGTATTATATACTGTATATACTTTGAATTAGCTTTTAGTTTTTAATTTTAGTAATTTTGTCATTTTTCTTAGACTTTTATATTTCTGTTTAGCTTCTCATTTATTTATTTGTGATTTGTTAAAAAAAATTCTGTGCCAGTCTATATGCTGTTAATTCTTATAAATTAGTAGATGTCTCTGATATAAAGACACAAGAAATCAGAACAACAGAGAAAAGGACTGATTTTAACGATAAAGAAAAGAGGAGCTATCACAGCTAGGTATAATGAGTGTGAAATGCCACATGTCTGGAGGGAAGCACTTCCTCCTAATCAGAGATTAAACAACAAAGAGAGAGAGAGAGAGAGAGAGAGAGAGAGCCTTGGAGCTGCATGAGCGCTAGGAGGAGAGGCCAGAGATGAGGGCTGCTTATGTAAACAACAAGATGTTTAGATGTGAAGTTTAAATGACATGGTCTACTGCCGAGACACGCTACGCTTCATTTTCTGTAACCGTGGACAGATTAAGCATCTCGCACGTTTGAGGAGATATAAAGAGGTTCATCACCACCCTTGAGGGTTTTTTAATTACATTTTTGAGCCTCTCGTCAAGAATGTACACCATATCTGCTTTTTCATTAATGGAAAAACTCTCTCAGTTAAACGATATAATTAACTCCTAATGTCAAAGTATAATAGCTCACAGCGATCTTCAGTGGAGGTTGTAGTATGGTTTAAAGTCAACATTAAGTCAGAGTTCACTTTATTTACTTTGTTAATACACTGTCCTGATGTTATTTTGAACAGGTTATGATATAGGTTGGGTTATGATATGGTTTATGTTATTCCAAAGGAAAAAAAAAAAGTTCTATTTATGATCTTTTATCGGAATATAATACCTTTCTTTGCCTCAATGTAAAATGTAATTAGTTGAATACTTAAAAAAGTTAAGAAACTCATTGCCTTGGGTAAATTAAGTCAATAAGCTTCCATTAAAGATGACTGTTAAAACAACCAAAATAGCTAGTTAAAACCAAAATAATAAAAAAATAAATAAATAAATTGGAATTGACATTATTTACTTACATTTAATCTTATACTTTTATCTTATCTTTATTCACAAATATTTTATCTTATACCTTATATTTTTTATATCACATTTCTAGTTCTCTGAAACGACTTTACCAGACATAATGTTAACCAATTAGTTGATAAATAATATTGTTAATTAGTCTGCTCTTGTAGTCTGCTCTTGGTTAACATTATTGGAATAAAGGTTACAGCAATAATAAATATTTTACAGTAATAGTAAATATTTTTATTATATAGTAATATATTTTCAGTTTTCATTTTTATTTTAGTTTAAAGGGGTCATCGGATGCCCATTTTCCACAAGCTGATATGATTCTTTAGGGTCTTAATGAAAAGTCTGTTACACAGTTTGGTTAAAATTTCTCAGTGGTAGTGTAAAAAAACACCTTTTTAAACCTGTTAAAAACAGCTCTTGTCAGAGCAAGCCATTTTGTAGCATTTTCCCTTAAATGTTAATGAGCTCTGCTGACCCCGCCCCTCTCTTCCGAGCTGCTCTCTGAGGGACTGTTTACTTTAGCCGCATTCATCGTGAAACTTGCAAATTAGCACATTATTAGGAAAGGTGATTTGCAAAGATTCATTAAAAACCCTTATATTCACTTCTTCTGTAGGTGAAGCTGGGTAACAAATGATTCGTGCGAACATAGACACATTTAGGTAGATCAGGGGGTGCATTCCCTTCAAAAACAAACGTTAATCCTCTGCGTCTTCAGCGGCTCAGATGTCGGGAGTAAATGATGACTGCTATATTCATTATTACATCCAACAACAGAATGCTTCAATCGCTTAATCTGAGACATCTTGTCTTCCCCTGCACCGGAGTCGACACAATGGCGGACAGCTCTCAGCTCACTCAGGGCAGGTCTAAGGTAAGACGGCCTTGTCGTGGGAGCGGCCTGTGCAGAACTACGTCATTCTGACAGGAATCTCAGAACAGCCTGATTTGAGAAAGGGGATTTTAAAATAGTGATTTTAAAAAAAAAAACACTGGGTGGATTTTTATCATTATAGGATGGATGTGCACACACACTTCCAACACACATTTATGTTCAAACAACTTGTAAAGTGAATTTTGCATCCGATGACCCCTTTAAGTTTAGCAATTTTGTTATGCGCTTTTGTCATTTTTATTTAGTTTCTGGGATATATGTATACACAGAAATTAAATAAAAATGACAAAAGTGAAGGACATTTTTTTAATTAATCATAACTAACATTTCTTTTTCTTGCAAGCTTAACAGTTGTATGCTTTTGAATACTAAATGTCCCCAACTTGAGCCAAAGTTAGTGTGTTGGAATAACGGATGCACATGGACATGGTGTCTAGACGTCTGTCTGAATATAAAACTAATTGTAACAACTTGTGATTTCAAGAATTCATTGGCTGAAAGGCCTGGCGCCGGACGCTCCACCACGTCCGGACGACGGAATGCTGGAGGACTCGACAGGGTTTGCCTTTTTAAGGAACTCTCTGGAGAATTAGGTGTAAGAACGCTGCAAGCTGGCTCTGAGCCGGGCCTCTCAGTGCCACTACCCGTTTGAGGTGAGAACACAGGAGGAAACCGGTTCGACACGTAGGCTATAAAACCTAGCGAACGTGTTGGGAGTCGCCCAACCCGCAGCTCTACAGATGTCTACTAGTGAGGCACCACGAGCCAGCGCCCAGGACGATGCGACACCCCTAGTGGAGTGAGCACGCAACCTGAGTGGGCAGGGCACACCTTGTGCTTCGTAGGCCAAGGTGATGGCATCCACTATCCAGTGGGCCATCCTCTCCTTGGGGACAGCCTTCCCCTTCTGCTGTCCTCCGTAACAGACAAAGAGCTGTTCTGAGGTCCTGTAGCTCTGAGTTCTATCCACGTACTGTTGCAGTGCGCGTACAGGACAGAGCAAAGCTAGGGCTGGGTCTGCCTCCTCCAGGGGCAGCGCTTGCAGGTTCACTACCTGGTCCCTGAAGGGAGTAGTAGGAACCTTGGGCACATAGCCGGGCCGGGGCCTCAGTGTTGCACTGGAGTCAGCCGGTCCAAACTCAAGGCACGACTCGTCGACCGAAAATGCCTGCAGGTCCCCCACCCTCTTAATCGAGGCCAACGCAGTCAGGAGTAGGTTTTTCATAGAGAGCAACTTCAACTCAACTGACTGCAGCGGATCAAAGGGGGCAGTTTGTAGGGCTCTTAGCACCAATGCCAAATCCCAAGAGGGTAGGGAGGGAGGCCTAGGAGGATTTAACCTCCTGGCCCCCCTAAGAAACCTGACAACCAGATCGTGCTTCCCCACTGACCTCCCCTCTATGGGGTTGTGGTGGGCGGAAATAGCAGCAACGTACACCTTAAGGGTGGAGGGGAACAGCCTACGCTCCAACCCTTGTTGCAAAAAAGGAAAGCACGGCTCTGATCGAACATCTCCGGGGGTCCTCATGGTGAGAGGCCCGTCTTGTGGACGGTGCTCGTGCTAAAGCGATAGTGAGAGCTACCTCCTGGGGCAGGTCACCTAGAACCTCCGCGTCCCGTCCAGGGACCACAAATGGAATTTCCATGAGTCTGGACGCGGGTGCCAGAGGGTGCCCCGTCTCTGAGAAAGCAGATCCTTCCTCAGAGTAATCGGCCAGGGAGGGGCTGTCGCGAGGAGCATGAGTTCCGGGAACCAGGTCCTGTTGGGCCAATATGGAGCCACTAACAGGACCTGCTCCTTGTCCTCCCTGATCTTGCACAGTGTCTGTGCTAGCAGGCTCACTGGGGGGAACACATATTTGCGCAGGCCCTGGGGCCAGCTGTGTGCCAGTGCATCCGTGCCGAGCGTTGCCTCGGATAGGGAGTAGAACCACTGGCAGTGGGTGGTTTCCGGAGATGCAAACAGGTGTACCTGAGCAACTCCGAACTGGTTCCAAATCAGCTGGACCGCCTGGGGATGGAGTCTCCACTCCCCAGGAAGTGCCACTCGAGACAGCTCGTCGGCCGCCTGATTGAACACTCCTGGGATGCGGACGGCACAAAGGGACCTCAGATGCTTCTGACTCCAGAGGAGGAGGTGGCGGGCGAGTTGCGACATGCGACGGGAGCGTAAACCGCCTTGCCGGTTGATATACGCAACATCGCAGTGTTGTCCGTACGTACCAGAACGTCCTTGCCCCGAAGGCGCCCTCTGAGGTGGCTCAGGGCAAGGCATACTGCCAGCAACTCGAGGCAATTGATATGCCAACGCAGTTGGGGACCCGTCCATACCCCTGACACTGCGTGCCCGTTGTATGTGGCACCCCAGCCGGTGGTCGAGGCATCCGTGAATACCACAGCATGCCTGGATACCTGCTCCAGAGGCACTCCTGCCCGAAGGAACGAGCAGTCTCCACAGTCGCCCGTCTCAGGGCCTCTTGCACTTGCGCTTGCCACCAGGATTGGCAGGGGCCTGGACGGGCTGGGCATCCTGCCTGCGACCGGCTCCACGATGCTGCCTGGTGGAAGGCTGCTGCGGCTGCGCAGGAGCAGGGGCGGTCGCAGGGGGGGTGCCCACGGCGACGAGCAGGCTGAGGGGCTGCACTGGGGCGGAAGCAGCAGGTTTCCCCCGGCGCATGATGTGTTTGATCACCTCAGTCTGCTTCTGTGCTGCCGAGAACTGCTGGGCAAAGCTCTCGACAGCGTCGCTGAGAAGGCCGGCCTGTGACACGGGAGCATCCAGGAACTGTACCTTCTCCTGCTCCTTCATGTCAGCCAGACACAGTCAGAGATGGCGCTCCTGGACCACTAGCGTGGACATCGCACGACCCAGAGACTGTGCAGTCACCTTCGTCGCTCGAAGCACGAGGTCTGTCGCAGCACACAGTTCATGTAGAACTGCCAGGTCATGGCCACCCTCGTGCAGGTATTTCAGGGCTTTGGCCTGGTGGACCTACAGTAACGCCATGGCGTGGAAGGCAGAAGCCGCCTCCCCACAAGCTCTGTAAGCACTGCCAGTTAGGCCTGATGAATACTTACAGGCCCGTGAGGGGAGACACGGGTCACCCCGCAGAGTGGTAGCGGGTGTTGGACACAGTTGCATGGCCACAGACCGCTCCACCGAGGGGATGCCTGCGTACCCCAAAGCGGCCCCACCATCGAGGGTGGTGAGGGCGGAGGGGCCACAAGATTTGTTTCGGGCAGTGAAAGGTGCCCTCCACGATCTAGTGAGCTCCTCATACACCTCCGGGAAAAATGGCACCGGAGGGGGGCGCAGAGAACCAGCGCAACCCCCAGCGAGAAACCATTCATCCAGCCTCGAAGGATCGGGACATGGTGGAGGATTCCACATGAGCCCGATATTCTCGGCGGCCCGGGAAGCATAGCTGTCATCTCTGGGTCTGGCTCGGACAACGCTACCACAACCGAAGGGGGCAACGCAGCCGAGTCGTCATCCCCGGAGAGAGAGGGCTCGCTCTCCGATGCAGCGATCGACATCTGGTCGCCAGAGGGGGCACCGAAGGAACGAGTGGCCAGCCCGCTCCAACAGCAGCTCCACCGGCTGCGGAGTGCTTGAGGGGTGAGGAGCTCCACTTGGGGACGCCCTCACAGTGATCCTCAAATCACCTCTGACTCCACCGGACGCAGTGCCGCCCCGGGTGCCAGGACGAACGCTGGATCGCGGCAGAGGCAGAGGGTCTTTTATGCAACTCCGAGATGGTCATGTCCCCACAAGAAGAACATGAACCATCCACGAAAGCTTCCTCAGCGTGCTGAATGCCCAGACACGTGAGGCAACGATCGTGACCGTACTGAGGCGCCAGGAAACGACCGCACCCAGAAATGCACAGGTGATGACATCTTTAAAAAGACGCGATCACCCGTGTTGCTCTTTTAGAGAAATTGCTCTTTTAGTGCTGAAGCACGCAGGGGAGCTGGTCACCGCACACTCGTGGTGTGGCTTTCTGCACGATCTTTGTTGAAGCCGCGAGACTTTGACCACCGCTGCTGTTGCCATAACGCCCGCACTCTCGTTCTCTCTGCAGCACCGAAGTAGAGAGCAGTAGTGATGCACCACCGCTCGGCTCTGAAGCGAAAGGATGAATTAATGTGGTGCATCTGCTGCCTCTTATACTCACGCTGTGTTCAGCGGCAGCTGGATGCAATGATCGCATACCAATGTCCATTGGCTCATTTAGTTACACTCGAAGTGGATTGGTCTCTCTGGCGAGATCCCAATTTCGTCGGTCATCCGACGTGACTCGGAGGGACCGACTGAAAGGGGAACTTAATATATTTAATTTATGGCAAAATTTGGTAGTTCTGTATGTTGTCAGAGGGTTGGCATCATCTGAGGTCCTCTGAGGGGTTGGCATCATCTCTTCTCATGTGTTTGGTCATCTCAGATCATTTAAGTGTTGGATCCAGACTGAAGCTTGTGTAATTCCTTGTTACCACGGGATTTTAATCCCGCGGCAGAAACAGAGAAACAAATAGAGACTTAATTAGTGCAGCTGCTGTTCCATCCAAGCAAAAATGATTTGTTCAACCCAAGCTAAAGAACAATAATGTGCGTTTTATTAGATATAACTGCAGTACAAGATTATGAGATGCATTATGTGAATGCTTGGCTAAAGAGATGTGTCTTTAATCTAGATTTAAACAGAGAGAGTGTGTCTGAACCCCGAACGTTATCAGGAAGGCTATTCCAGAGTTTGGGAGCTAAATGTGAAAAAGCTCTACCTCCTTTAGATGACTTTGCTATCCTAGGTACTACCAAAAGTCCAGAGTTTTGCGACCTTAGGGAGCGGGATGGATTGTAGCGTGGTAGAAGACTAGTTAGGTACACAGGAGCTAAACCATTAAGGGCCTTATAGGTAAATAATAATATATATAATATAATGAGTCATGACATCTTTCAATTTTAGTAATTTTAGTACTTCAACTTATGTCAATTAGATGCCAAGGCAGCATTTCTAATTTTTAAGAATTTTTTTTTTTTTTTTAACAATAAAAAATAACACCAATGAAATGCTGTTTTTTTTTTTTTTTTTTTTTTTCAGGACAGAAACTCACATTCAGGTCAATTTTGCTATTAAATGCCCAATTTTCATGATCAAATCAAATGAATAAAATCATGTCCCGCCTTAATTTTTTTTTTTTTCTCTAGTTGAATCTGGTTTCACACATCAAAATGGATTTGAATTTAATCTGAATGTCAAATGGAGTTTGCGCATATCAAATTGCATTAAGTAAAACACCTTCCTGTAAAATATACCCCAAATTCCTTTCAGCCACAACAATTTATTTCTCAAATGATGGGCGATACCAAGAAACTAGTGTCAGCCTCAGATGCCACGGCCACTGACCGCCCACTGAGTGTCAGATGCAGATTGCACACAAAAAAGCCACTGGATAGCTGACAAAGTCCATTTCCATCTGCAATAATGAGTTCTTCTGAGGATAAACTATTCGCTGAACTTGCCAGAGATTCATGGAATTGGTAAACAGCTGTTTTACATGTCAGATATAAAATATGACCCTTCCAGTCAAAGTCAGCTTACTGTAAGTTCAATTAAAATCTGTCGCAAGTCCCAGAAGGGGCAAATTAATGACCTGGAAAGTTGCCCCACTGTGGCCTTGATCCGGGTGTTTAACCCCAGGATTTCGCCTGTGGTAAGTGTACTTAGTAAGTCGCTGTGCATGAAAAGAAGTGTCTGCTAAATAGCCAATAACCAAACATCAATGAGAGGTCAGTCTACCCACAAGCCCCTGCTCCTTTCCTCTGGGGGTGTCTATGTGTATCCTCAAATTAGAGTCATCGCAATCAGAATGTCATCTCAGACACAAAGACACCCGCCGTCGCGCACATCAAGACGCGGAGGATAGAAAACAAACAGCCGATGACTGACAGGTGAGAAAGGTAACAGTCTGAGATCCCAACACAAACAATTCATCTACTGAGATCTGCCAATAACAGGCTTCCAGCGGTAAATGATGCTGAAACATGATGATAACACACAATACACAGCCTGTTGAGCTTTTGTGAAAGCAAATTCCATTGGAAAGTATCTAAAGGAATAGATCGCCCCAAAATGAAAATTTGCTGACAGTTTACTTACCCTCAGGCCATCCAAGATGTAAATGGGTTTGTTTCTTCATCAGAACTGTTTGGAGAAATTCATCATTCCATCACTTGCTCACCAATGGATCCTCTGCAGTGAAAGGGTGCCGTTAGAATGAGAGACCAAACAGCTGATAAAAACATCTCAATATCGCCACTCCAGTCCATCAATTAACATCTTGTGAAGTGAAAAGCTGTGAGTTTGTAGGAAACAAATCTTTTTCATTTCAAACTATTTCCATCTAAAAAATGAGTCCATATTCCATAATAACACTCCCTATACAGTGAAAAAGTCCACTGTCTGTTGAACTGTTTTCACTTGCTCAATCTGTGCATATTTCTCTCCTGTCAAATACAGGATGCCTGTATTTGACAGATCTCAGACTGTTACTTTTCTCACCTGTCAGTCATCAGCTGTTTGTCTTCCATCCTCTGTGTCTTGGTGTAAATCTTCAACAAATGTAATTTTTTTGGTTAAATGTTCCTTTACAATTTGCACATTTTGTCCTGCAGTGAAAACGATGATGAAACATGATGTTAATACATAATGCATAGCTTGTTAAGCTTTTGCGAAAGCAAGTATTTAAAACTTGCACATTTCCTTCAGCTCGCATAGAATAATTTCTTATTTTCCATGGATTAAGCTGTTACAGATCACAGGCAGCTCAGCTAGTTAGAAGCGGTGTAAATCAGCGGATCAAGTCAATGTAGGGTTGTTTTCAGACAGGCAGAGATGAAGGTGATTTTCGTGCATAATGAGATTGCGATGGCATTTCTAGACCCCTTTGATAAGTCCGGTTTTCTTATCTCACCGAGACAGACTTGAGACTACAGCAGGACACCTGCTTACATTAACAGTGCTCTCATCACCGGCCGGCAAGATCTTCAGTAATGTGATTATCGATACCAGGAATCTCTGTTTAAAGTTTGCCATTGTCATATGCTAAAGACTGGCAACAAAAAACACTTGTTAAATTGTACTAGATATTTTAAAGGAGTCATAAGTAAATTTAGGATAGAATATATAAGATTTACTAGAGTTTTCGCTCAGTAAAATTCACAAATAAATACAAAAAATGGTAAGTAACACATTGAATAAAACTTACAATTTTGAAGTAGAATGACAGAAATATTACCTTTTTGTAATACATACTCCAGTAATCTTTTATTTACAACTTAAAAAAAAAAAAACTGATTTCGTTCATGATTATTTTCCTACATGGCTGTTTTTGTTGCTGGGCCTTTGAGGCTTTAATGCAACCACCTTTTTCACATGTGAAATGAGTTTTAGTAATTTATTGCACTCACACATGGCATGGGCTGCTTTTGGGTTTAATATACTTTTAACTGCTCCATCCTTCAATAACAGCCTTCACAACGTCAAACTGTTGATATCAGACTTAAATAATGAATGGATTATGAAAATAAGCTCCTTAAATCTAACATTGGGATTCTTCAGAAGGATCTGTGAAACAGCAGCTGCTATACAGCCAGAAACATCATAAAGTTTGCTGAACATTCATTCATTTTACTTTTAATATTAGTTTAGCAGTACTCAGAGTCTTTGCAGCCATATTGTAACAGCCCCAGATATTTTTTAGCCATGCAAATACAACTCCATCTACTTGAATGGGAAAGACCAAAGTCTCTGCAAGTCTTTGTGAAACTACAAGAGCCCTAAAAAACACATTTCACATTAAAGCACTGTATTGGCAAAAGCAGAATTAAACTGGAAATCTGGTCAAAGAATTACTTGGGTGCAACTTTTTGGTATGTGCTATTCATATTTTTGGAGTAATGCACACTTGAGATACTATTGAAATACTTTGTAGTTTTTATTAATATTTTGAATTAATTTGTATTTTTATATGTTCTATTTTAATTTTAAAGTTTTAATAATTTTGTTTTGTTTCATTTAAAAATATTTCTATATACATATTTTTATTAATTTTTACTTCAGTCTTATGTTAGTACACATTTAAATTAAAAGAAAATTTAGAAATGTTGCCTTGGCAACTATAAAATAAGTATATATCAAATATATAACTAATAAGTAATATGTTCTGTTTTATTTCAGTTAATGCTTATTTAAAGTCATGAAAAAACATTAGTTTTAGTTTCAGTTAACTAATAATTATGTACACACTTTAACAATACTCTTGAGATATGCTTTGCCATCCCACATTTTTAAAATCAGAAATAAAATCTGACAATAATTCAGTTTAATCATAATCATTGTAAATTGTGATTCTTAAGCTTAAATGATGCAAAACTGTGTATTTTCCACCTTGCAAACAGGTAATTGGTTCTAAGGCAGGACTTCCAGAAGACACTTTAAAATAGAAAGGAAAAAAAGTTTGGTTGTTTTGTAGTGAATGTTTCAGTTCAGAATGTTTCAATACTTTTTTTGGCCTAGGAATAAAATTTTCTGAAAGTTACTGTATGATTTTAACACTTTTTTTATTTCAAAAGACACAACAATTTTTACAAGAAAGAAAGAAAGGAAGGAAGGAAGGAAGGAAGGAAGGAAGGAAGAAAAAAAAGAAAAGAAAAGCTTACTATGCGTGGAAGACTTTTTAAATATGTTACAACAAATTTCAATTCACTAGTTAAGTATTTACATTGGGTACAATGTTTAAAGTGGTGTGGAAACGGAAGATGGGCGTGGCTCGCTGTCTGCGATGAAAGGGCGGGGCTGCTTGTGATTGGTGGAATTATATTATCAGTCTCCTCCCAGACGTTTGCGGCGCTCAGTTCATGTAAATGTCACTTGGCAAAGTCATCGCTTCAGGTAACACGATGCAGAGCAGATGAAGACATTTGTCTGGCCCTCCTCTCATGGCCAATGACACCAGCAGCTGTCTCAGTGTGACGGGAGTTCAGGGCAGGTCTGCAGCAGTGGACGCGGAGCAGATCTCACCTTTAGCTCAGAGCGAGACGCGGCCCGCTGAGCTCGGACTGGCAGGTGGGCCGCATGTGGGTCAGCAGATGCTTTATCTGCCCTGGCAGCCTCCAAACTGTAAATGACAAGCGGTAGCGCTGCTGTGATCTAATGTCACGTACTGTAGCTGCGATTTAGATTTACTAAGTTGATATATTGAAAGTGTGAAATGCGCTTTCAGATTGTTCAGTTGCATTTGCAAGGTACAAATGAATGATTTTGATTTTACATGGTTGCACTTGAGAGATGCTTCACCATCACAGTTTTAAAATCAGGAATAAAATCTGAGAATTACTATATTATAAATTCTATTATAAATTCTAACCCTTAAGTTTAAATAATATATATATATATATATATATATATATATATATATATATATATATATATATATATATATATACACACACACACACTTTGGATATTAAGTTTTGTTCTCTGAAAAAAGAAAATAAAAAATATGCTTAGTACCAACATACCAATACCAATATGCTTACTAATAATTTTTTCTTGTTTTAAGCATAAACTCATTTAATTTTGATACATTTTCCAGAAAACAAAACTTAATATCTTAAGTAATTTTCCTGCGCAAATATTTCTTGATTTTGGGAATTCTAAATATTTGTAATGGAAAACAACACAAAAATAATAAGAAATAATTTTAACAGTGATACCAAGTACAAATAAATAATTGCAGAAACAGCCTAAGCAAACTTCTAATGAAATTATTTAAACCAACCAACCAAACAATATTGGATGCCTTTAACTTTTATTGCATGAACATTTGTGTTTCATATACAGGCCTGGAACAACATGAGGGTGAGTAAATTGCATAATTTTCATTTTTGGTGAACTATCCCTTTTAGAGCCTGAGTAGATGAATGTAGAACATCATTGTAGGTCAAGCTTGTTAATTTTCTTAATGAAAACTACTACGAGTGTTGCCAAGTATTCATGGAAATGCACTTAATAACTCATCTCAAGCCCTGATGTGCACTTTTATCCCATACTTTAAGAAGTTAAATTCAGTATATCAAATAAGTGCCCACATACGGGCCGAAATCCAGGCTTACTGACAAACACACACACACACACACACACACACACACACACACACACAAAGCAGCTGTCACTTCTCATTTGGTGGGTGTTTTCCAGCTGAGTTGGTGTGATAGGGCTGGATGACTCGACCAGCGACAGTGTGTTGTGATGTGGACGAGCCTGCAGGCCAGAGAAAGAGAGAGAGAGAGAGAGAGAGAGAGAGAGAGAGAAAAAATATTCTTCTAGGGAAAATATCTACAGGACACAGACAGTTATTCCTAGTAAACTGAATCAGATGCTTCTCTATTGCTGCCTGTCCCATACAAACCACTCATTCAAGAAGCAGTGAAAGAGTTAATCTCATGAAATCTTTGGGTCACCTTAAAATCAAAAGGAAATTAAAAAAAAAAAAAAAAAAAGTAAGTGAATAAGAAATTTTACAATAAGAAATAAGAAGGAACAATAAGAAATTCTTAATTTGCCACCTAATTTTCATTACTATAGATAGATAGATAGATAGATAGATAGATAGATAAGGGAACAGCAAATTTTACTTATAAAAATATACCTATTTTTAGGAATAAGAAATTTCTTGCAACAGTTTTTATTACCTTAAAGCAATAAATAAATAAATATTATATATTTTATTTTTCAATGATGCATTAAACTGATCAAAAGTGACAGTAAAAGGCACATACAATGATACAAAAAATTACATTTACATTTTACATTTACAAAAATAAATTACATTTTACAGTATACTCGCATAGAAAAAATAATATTTCACAATACTGTTTTTACTGCACTTTTGATTAAATAAATGCAGTATAAGAGACTTCTTTAAAAATATTCAATTTTACAGACCACAAACTGATATAATTTTACATTGAAATAATTTTGTATATATGAAACTTTAAAATGCAAAAAAACAAAACAAAAAAAACAACAACAACAACAACAAAAAAAGTACTAGGTACTAGGCACCAGGGCGGTTCCCTGAGAACTAAATGTTCCCCTCGGGACATTTTCCTGGTTGCGTCAAAAAACAAACACCTAATGGTCCTAAAAATGGTTTTAAAAAAAATTATGCCAAAAATATAACTTCTTGTTTAGTTTCTTGTGATTTTTGAGATTTACCCAGACATTTCTGGGAATTTCACCCGTAACATTTCTCAAAGTGACAAGTGTTCAAAAAGTTTACTTTTCACTCTAGATACTTTAGCTCTTGATATGCAGACACTTGATTCTGTTTGTTTCAGACTAAAGCGCTCTGACAGGACCGCATTCACACACAAACACACACACACACACACAATCTCCATCCATTGCATAAAGACAGATCTTAAAACCTTGACCATCTCTCTCACACGCACACACACACACAGAGGTCTTACTGTGCAAGGCCGCTGGCCCGCGTCACTCTCTGTTAGCATAAGAACAGCTTATTAAAGACAGAGAACATCACCATAGGCCAACCCTGAAGATGAAGGACTGAGTGAAGAAGACAGAGA
This sequence comes from Spinibarbus caldwelli, assembly GCA_039654775.1. Taxonomy (NCBI): domain Eukaryota; kingdom Metazoa; phylum Chordata; class Actinopteri; order Cypriniformes; family Cyprinidae; genus Spinibarbus; species Spinibarbus caldwelli. Next base: position 4,862,496 of record CM077262.1, on the reverse strand, counting down.
GAGAACTCGTAACTGTCATATCTGTCTGTGTGTCCGTCTGATGTACATGTATATTACTCATGTTTACATTGCGAGACGAACATAAACACTCTTACAAATGGAGCTGCAGCAACAAAACCTGTTGCTTAAGAGATTTTGATATTCCTTAAAAAATTGTGTATGCACTGAAAAAATGGTAACTAAAGTTACTGTCAAAAATAGTCAAAAAATATTATTTATTATTTATTAAACATCACTGAACCAACCTAAATACACCAGTCTATACCTACAAAAATATTTTTTTGTGTTGAATTAGGTAAAAGCTACAGGTTACCACATTTTACCAGTGTTATTTTAGTATAATTGGGATAAAATTATAGTTTATTTTAGTTTATTATTAAGTTTGAATTAGTTTTTATTTTTTCATATTTTGTTTTTGTTTAAAATTTTTAGTAATGCTATTATGTGTTTTTGTTATTTATTGGTGTTTCTTAATATATATATATATATATGTGTGTGTGTGTATTTTTATTCATTTTTCTTTGTTTTGCTTGTCTGGCAAATAACCAAAATATAATTTATTTTACTAAAAATTATTTATTTTTAAATTAGATTTTTTTTAAGTTGACATTTTAATTTAAAGAATTTGTATTATTTTAGTGAAAAATAAGAATAATAAAAACCTATTAAAAACACAATAGTTTTATTTAATATTGACACCCTGATTTTTACAGTATGGAAAACTACTTTTGCATAATCATGAAAATCTACTGAACAATACTTGTGCTTTTTGCTTACATCAAAATGATTCTCCTATTGACATATTATATACCTCGCTGAATGGGTCATTTAGCATCACAAAGAATGAATTTACTGCAACAGATCAAGTTGTGACATTTTTTTTTTAATTCAGATATAGATGAAATTATCTGATATTAACAAAAAGCAGCAGAAGGTACTGTTTTGATACATTCGGTCCATTTCATGTATGCGTGAATTCATAATTAAACAAACGTGTGTCGAGGTAAAAATAAAGTAGCATTGTTGTCATAGTTCTGTTTTATACAGTATGTTACATTTAGGACTAATATCACAATCATTGTGTTGATTATAGAGTTACGCAGCCTGTGCAATCAAAGAACTGTAAATATGGCTTTTTTCACAGATGTAGCTCAGGCTGACGGTGGTGAGGTCAGAATATCAACAACAAAGTGAGGTTAAACATCAAATAAAAATGATTTAGACAACAAAAACCTATGTTAAAATATAAAATCATATTCTTCATTGTTTTTTCACTGAAAATTAAAATTCTGTCATCATTTATTCACACTGTTACAAACCTATATGACTTTACTTTCTTCTGTGAAATATTCTGGGGGTTTTCTGTCCATACACTGAATGAGAGTTAATGTTGTTCGTTATCAAAATGTCTTCCACATAAGAAAGACAACCACATATAATGAGTAAATTCTGACAGAATGTTGATTATTGGGTGCACTATCCCTTTAAGACCTATTGCCGTTGTTGTGGAAGCAGTTCTGTACGTTTGCTAAGAGACCAGCAGTCTGACTGTACATAAAAACAGGCCGCCGAGCCCGGCGACGGCTGCCACGGCGATGACCCTGACGACCAGAAACTCCATGGAGTCCTCCAGCTTGGTGTGCAGCCGCAGCACCTGTCTGTGAGTGTCCTCGCGAGAGCCCGAGTTCTCGATCACGTGACTGGCGAGTCCACGCTTCTCTTTGAGGGGCATCTGAGCACCGATCCTCTGCTCGGCCTCCTCCTGACTCAAACCGTCCCTCTGCATGAGACGGGACAGCTGCGTCGCCGGGTCACTGCCAAAAGAGAAGAGCCCAGGCTTATTACTGTTAAATAAAATTATTTAAAACTGTTAACTGAAATACAGCTGAAATAAAATAAAAAAAATAAATATTACAAAAAAGTAAAATAAATATTACACTAAAAATTACAAAAAAAACAAAACTTAACTTATAAAAGTTTCCTTCCCTGAAAAGCTGAAGAAATAAAATGACTAAAAATAAAACTGGTAAATATAATGGTAAATAAATGGTAAATAAGTAATAAAAAAATAAAAATAAAAACAATTGTAAACAATAAAAAAACAATAAAAACAATCGTACCAGTATACGACAACAGTGTGGGTTAGGAAACGGGTGAGACGTCGTGTTTCGAAAAGCAGCGGCACATCCAAAATCACATATCTGTAGCCTAAAGAACAACCAACACAAATATTAGTTCATGAGATTTGGCCACACTTTTATCATTGTTTTATCATTTGATTTTATGCATGTGTGAGTGTACCTTTAATGAAGCACAGCAGTATTTGTTTGAACATTTCTTTATGTATCTCTGGGTGTGTGATGGAGTTGAGAAGTTTTCGTTTCTCGGGGCTGGAGAAGATGATCTGCCCTAGTTTCTGTCTGTCAATCTCGCCATTGTCTAACAAAATTTCACGTCCAAAGTGCTGCAAAATCAGTCTGTACGCTGGGCTTTGGGGCTTCACCACTGATGCACAAAGAAAAATCACACAATTACAGCATGTATTAAATAAATAAATGTATATTAAACAAATAAATATCATTAAATAAATATTAAATATTATTTTAAAATATTTAAATATATTTCAATTACATAACTGATTTAAAATTATTTAAAAATATATATTAAAATATTATTTTATAAAATATATTAAATACTAAATATGATTTTTTTATCAATTTTAATGCTATTTTATATATATATATATATATATATTAAAAAAAAAACATTTTTATTATTAAATTCAATAAAATCTATACACATTATCATTACATTTATATTATATTTATTTAATATTTAATTTATAAAAAAAAGAGTCCAGAATACACACTTACTAAAATTAAATTTTAAATTTAAATTGAATTGAATTTTTTGTTTTTCATTAAATTATTATCTTAAAACTCTTTTAAGTATTTTTAAATGCTTCAAATTAGTTTTCTAAATGGTGCCTACCTTTTTTTAAAATGATTTTTAAATATATCTTTTCAAAAACCTATGAATTTCTTTACAAAATAATGCTATAATATACAAAAGACAAACAAGCACTAAACACCTTTCCGGGCCACCACATCTGCATCGATGACGGGACAGCCCAGTTCTTTCAGCTGAGAAGACACTGTGCTCTTCCCTGAAGAGATCCCTCCGGTTAACCCCACCAGAAACATGCTAAAACACACAAATCATAGTTATTTACCCTCAACATCTCATTATACAGTATATGGCTGATGAATATTGGTCGTTGGCGCCTTCTAGCGGCTTCTACTGGAACTTCAATTAACATTTGTGCTCATAAATATGTAAATACACGATTAATAGGTAACATAGATTCAAACAACATTTCTAATAACAATAATGACTTGTATTATGATAGTGTTCTTGTTATAGCTGGACATTAAGTGGTAAAACTTAAAACAAATTTTGCTTGGGTTAAAAATCAACCATACCACAATAATAATGTGATTAACGACGTTAATAAACAGCACTGACATTTTAAAATGTTAAAAATATACAGAAACCGCACTTCCCAACAGCAATAACCTACTTCATATGCTGGAAACAGAGATTATAAACGCGTTTCTAAATAAATATATACGAGAAAATAGAGACGAAGAGCAAAGAAACCTAAAAACACAAATATGGCGGTTAATAGAAAGTATCTAAAGGGTTTGAGGGCTCTAGAATAATGCTAGATAAATGTAATCCCATTATTTGTGTACATATGCATTGACCTGTGCGCTTGGATGTAATGTTTGTCTTCCTCCTCTCTGTGAACGAGTTCAACGCGTCAAATCAGCGCCGCCACGCGGCCTGGAGCGCAATGACAACCCTGCGGGAAATACACAGCGAACGGTGATTATTTTTCATAAAGAAGGATAAGAAAAAAAAAAAAACGTCTACATTTCCATCCATTTATAATGATTGCTAAACACCTGCCTGAACCAACAAACGGGTTTAACGCCATCTTTGGTATTTATGCAATGACAGACAGGCATTTCAGAGCAAGAGCAGAAATACCTAGTGGATTTCCAAGAGGCTATACTGAAAAACCTTGCACATTTAGTTAATGATTTTATCCAACATAGTGTGTAGTTTTCTTATGCCATTTCTCTACACTTGTAGACAATGAATCAATCCTTCTTTTTAAACAAATAATGTTTTTAACCTCCAGGTCACACCACCCAAGGTGATGGAACAAAGGTGGTCAACCTAGAACTAGATCTACCAGTTAATCTTGTTCGAACACACTGTGTCTAGTTTTCTAGTGAGCATAAGGACTATTGTTAACAAGTTTGACTAGAGCTAGAAACTATACAGCAAAGTACAAAGGTATTAATATGTACCTTTAAGGTAATAATATGCACCCTTTAGGAGTAAAAAGGTATAAAAGTGTACCTTTTGAAAAGGTACAGCCCCAGTGACAACTTTTGTACATTTTTTTTTGTGTGTAAGTCATTTTCAGACCTGGTGTATGATAGTAAATCTAATTATTGTCCCTTAAATTTAGTTTTGATTGAAGTGTAACTTGCATATTTATTAAAGTATATGTATTTTTTTTCCAAGAAAATTAATATAAGGATCAAACATCTCCAAAGATCATGCCAGACTTTAGTGCAAAAAAGCATGTGAATGTGGTTAGGTAATATATTTCTATATCAATATCTGGTTTACAGGTAATGTCAGATGTCATTAAAGTGAATTCACTCTTTTAATAAGTTTTATGTATAATATTTTTCCTTGTTGCATCAATGCAGTTTTTACATTTTTATAACGTCCTTTGGCCTTTGTTATTATATTCAACCAGTACAAGTTTTAAAAATACCTAAAAGTTCTAAACTATTAATACTTACTAAAAATGGGAAATTACACAATATCCCATGTGTGAAAATGCTGGATTACTTTGAGTTTTGTTTTTAATAACAGCAGAAATGCAGGAAAAACCCCACAAGAAATGGAAGTTCTTTATTGTACAGCACATGACTTTCGGACACATCAGAAGTGAAACAGTCCATTTCACATGTGATTTTTTTTTTTTTTTTTTAGGATATTATGAATAAATTATAAAATTGCAAAAGTTCCATCTGACATGATTTTAGAACAATTAAGCAAAGCCGTTGTGCACAATGGAAACAACATCATAATATCATCAGAGTCATATTCATATTCAGTCAGAGAGAGAAATATTTACACCGTACAGAAGGAAATGTGTTTCAGAGCACCACATCACGTGATAAATGTACATTGACAAAGGCAAATCGAGATTTCCTGTGTAAATTACCCACAGGCTGTCAACACAATATAAACAGACAGAGGAAGAGAATGGCTTTGATTTCAGTTCTAGTAGGTTTGAGTGAAACTCATGCTAAAAAGAGTGTGCAAATCTAAAGTCAGTGAACTTGTGGGTCAGTATGTCATGTATAAGGGTTTCAGCACCTAGTATATAATATAAAGCATACTAAAATCCTCTTAAGAATTCCACCACTACAGTTTACACTAGATGTTAAGTCTCACTCCTAATCTCCAACTTTGTATAAAATAATCCAGTACTTAATCTCAGCTCCAGTTATATATATATATTTCAGTTATAATAAGGAAGTTATGAAGGGTTGCAAAACAAATGACACACATATGAGACATGTTGCAACAGTGGTGTCATTTGTGGCAAGTTGACAATCATCACAAGAGACAGCGTTAATCACTGCTCTACATGTGATTGGCACCATATCAGCATGAGCAGAGCTATTTTAGTTAAAGTCTCTTTGTATTATGTTTGATAGTCGTCAAATAGCTCTTGAGTGTCTCAGCGTTTCACGTTCCTTATGGTACCCTGTCTTAATTATTCATAAAATGTTGCTTTAAAAATTACATGTCTTGTGCTTGCTTTAATAATGGAAAACATGGGAAAAACAATAGTTTTAAAAATCGTAAATAGAAAAGTAACAGTTAAGAAGTGCCATAAATTATTAGCTTTTTAATATTTGAATGTCTTTTTAAAAAGATCCGAGTCAGAATTTTGTCACAGTCAATGCAATGCAGACAATGTGAATATTAACAGCGCTGGAAAAGTTCGGATGGAAATACATTGGCCAAACACTGGCCTGTAAACTGGCATATAACATTTCATTTGAAATTTTGGCAAATTTCTTTCCATCAGGCATCGGTATCAGATGCATCTATTATCCACCTTCATGCTTTGATAGTGTCTATTTTAATTTGTAGGCATAAAAAATCTGTCGTCCTATACTAGTTATCTCATGCACATATAGGCTATCATACATATACACAAAATGCTAATGGCTCTCTTTTAAACAAATGAAAAACTGGACTGAAGATGCTAACTGTGGGTAACGTACATTCATATCTACTGTATCACAGTCAATGCTTTTTCATTGTAAGTGAGATTGGGGTCCCGATTCGGAATCAGCTTTTCCTATACAAATCTGCACTTTAAGTTTAGGCCTATCACATCCTCAAAGACTAGATTCAAGAACAGCACTGGAGTGGAAAATGTGGTATGCCTTAACATATAATACAATAAATCCAAAATGCATTATGTAATGACTTAGAAACTGCTTTAACATCACATCACACATAAATGTGAACTTTAAGCCTTGTTATTTTAATCAATCTACTTAAGGACTAACAGTAAAAAATCTGGAATGTTTGAAACCTGAACTGTAAATTTCAGATTAGCAATGCACAAAACATAAAATACTATGAAAGACTGAATGGGGAATTGACATCAAAATAATGAATATCGAAGGTAGAAGAACGGCAAGTTGGGAAGAGATACCAAGGAATATACTGCATCAGAACATAAGAAAATGGGTCTCTAAAAGTTTTACATGAAGTTTTGGAAAACATCAAGTTCTTGATCCAACATATTGACGACTCAATCTTTAGCGAATGCCATCCATTGAAAAAGTCTATCACCAAGCCAGAGTGAAAAGGTTGTATGCATTGTTTGTATGAGTCTGATTGGTTTGGAAATAGAGGGACTGTAAGATAAAGTCTTCCTGTTGTAGACCAGCATGTTGTGCTGTTGTGTTGTGCTTTATTTTAATGCACTTGCCCTGTTGTTTGGTATCTTGTGTTCCTTCATCTGCAATGGCATTCTTTTTACTATAACTAGTCTTGAATTTAATGTGATTCTTGGTGTGCAAAACACTAAGATGGTATGATCCCACCAAATGTGTGTTCTTTGACCCCTGAGATGCATTCAAATTGATCAGTGAAAGTATGTTGTTAGAGACAAAAAAATCCAATGGCACAACAATCATTTTGGAAACATCTGTCAAATTATAATGACACAAATAGTCGGTCCGTGAAAATATCGTTGGGTGACGTCAGAGTCATTATCAATTTGAACACATCTCTAGTTAGACCAATTATTCAAGGCAGCTGCTGGGATTGATTTCTCACTCTACTTCTTGGCATGAAACACCATTAGGGGGCGCTCTTCAATGCGCTGCCAGGGACTCTTCTTGTTCTCATCCTTGTCATCCAGGTCGTTGTCATCTTCCGGGCTGGTGACGGAGTCACGCTGGGTTTCGCTGTTGCTACTACGTGAGCTGTTCCCCCGGCTTCGACCCCTTCTCGGCATTGAAGACCCCCTTGGTTCCTCAGGACCGTCATCCAAAAGAGGGGTCAATGGGTTTTCCAATGGCGAACTGGCTCCCATGCGGCTCACTCCTCCACTTAGGTCCAGAGGGTCATGGTAGGTTGGTTTGGAGTAGTGTTTCCCGCCCCTTGTACTGCTGGAGCTGCTTCCTCCATGGCCTTTGCGCCCGCTTCCGTGGTGTTCCTCTTTGTTCTTGCGACTGGATACGGACTTGCGCTCATGTTGGGTGTCTTGGAGACTTGTGTCTACATTTCGGTCCTTACTACTCCCGGCAGGGGCGCTCAATGTGCTTTGGGCGCTGTGGTTTCCACTATGTGTTCCACTGTGGCTGAGATCGGCACCTACATCTATGTACGAGTGTCGCACGTGAGCATTGGCGCGTCCGTCGAGCGATATGAACCAGGCACGAGGGTGTTGCTTCACCCCCAGTTCCAGAAGCTTCTTCTCTGTGAGCGCTTGCAGCTCCCCGTTCATCTGGGAGATAGTGGAGTCATTGAACAAAACAGGGATGTGAACCGGTGCTGGTGTTCCACCAGGGGGCCAAACACTCTCATCGGAGCCTGCTGGAGAATCACCTTGCTGGGCTTCTGCATGGCCTGAACCAGGGGTTTGGTTTTGGCCTTGAATCCCACTGTTGGTACCTTGTGAACTCTGTCCATCACGGTCTGCTTGGTTTGCCCCATCTTTACCCTGATCTGTGGCACCAAACTCGGACGAAAGCCTCATGTAGTGGGCCGGGATCACAAGAGTTGGTACCATAGAACGGTACATGTTCTCCTTCATCTGATCCAGTGAGCTGCAGAATATAATTTGACCTGGTTGTGTGTTGAGTGACGTTGGACGAGCAAGGTGATCCGGCCCTTGCAAAACCTGTGAATACTCTGGTGGCTTGTCGACAATTGGTGGAGAAGGGGGGTCAGATGTGTAGCCACGGTTATCATTGACAACGTGCCTCCGGCGATAGTCGTGATCCTTGTCGTCAGGGCTGTAGTTGCGTCCGTAGTCATCATGTAGAAGATTGCTATCCAGATTGCTCGTATCCGTGGATCGATGTACCTTCATGGGGAAACTCTCTGCATTCTTTTGGGCTCCTTTAGACTGCTTGGTCTTAGAGGAATGCCGAAGTTTGTGGGCAGGAATGTGCCTGGTAAACTCATCCCGAGCACTCTTGAAGGCATGGGATGGGGATCCCTCTGATTTGTTGGCGTCCAAGTTGCCATTGGAGGCAGCTGATTCAACATGGCCACCACAGATGAGGTTTAAGTGGGACATGGAGGTTCCTTGGTCCCGCTTGGATCCGTTCAAAGCAGATGGAGCTTGAACCTGTTTCTGCTGTCGTCGGGGCTTCAGGCATCTTCGTCTAGAAAATAGGTGTTGACATTTAGGAAAAGTCCTTTGTTGTAATCTTGTGAAATATATCTTACAATCAAGCCAAGCTCAGTGGGAAAATATGCTTGCGGTGAAATTATACCAAAATGGTATGTTGTTTCTTGCACATTTCGAACACCTTTCAAAGTTAAATGTTCACATCTAAAAGCACGTTCAAATTAGAGGCACATTCTTCCAATGAGCTGATGATGCATTTAATTACATATAATTCAGACAAACTAGTACACACCTGCAATAATAGAGTAGGATGCAGAGCAAAACTAGTACAAGCAAAGCAAGAGATCCCAAGATGGACAGGAGGAAGAAGGTGTGGTAGGCAGTGATGTCCCTCAGGCCTGGATGAGACAAACCTGAGCCTAGTGTTCAAATACAAAGCATGATCAGCATTTGTCTGCACGTTTTTGTGTTTGAGTCAAGGTACAAGTGTGTATATTGTGGCAAATACCAGTGTAATTGCATTTGAGTATGTTACCTGCTGAGGAACGGAAAGCTGCAATCCAGTAGCCAAGCTGGGAGGCAGTGAAGTCCCACGTGAGCTGCGATCCCTCTCGAGTGATAAATCCTGTTCCGTTTCGTACCCATAATCCTAGAGAACAAATGCATGGCATTATTTCCAAAAAGAGGAGCTAGCATTGACTGGCCTTAACCAGGCTGTTCTTGGCACATCCATTATCACAGATGGGACAATACTTTACACAGTTAAACACACTACTTTTTGCTAAATACAAGCACATCTTTCAGGTGCCTAAAGCATGGTTGTGGGTACCTGTCTTGGTGTCGTACATCCATACGGGTATGCTGGTGGCAGATCGTATGGGGGTATCAGAAGGCAGTGGCACAGAGATGTGAACGTGTTCGCTGACCTCAACCGCTCGACCCTCGCGGTCAAACAGTCGTGCACTGACTGCTGCTATTGTTGTCAGGTCCGTCCAGCCATTTTCTCCTCCTTAAAGCAGTTACACCGTTTTAAATACACTGTATTATCTTTAGCTATATTTCATACAGCAAGTCTCTCTTACATATTTTTTTGGTTTTTGTATGGAGCATTTATTATGATTCAAATATTTAAAAATCTTTACATAGAATAACTCTAGTGTTTTTCGTACCTGTGTTGTTTGGTTCCAGAGCAAGTGGGTAAGGGAATGAGTTAATTTCATTTTGCTCTCTGGCTGTTGTTAAAACTGCAGTCAGTTCTGTGTAGGAGGAGTTAAACTGTAGGCTCCGCCTTGGAACCTGCAGCCATGGCTGGCTCCGCCCACCTGAAGGTTAAAACAGTGAAATTAAGTGCAATGACTGGCAAGAAACATTACTACAGTACATTTTTTATAGACATTAACTAATATGCTATATAATTAAATTCAGTTAATAAAATGCATAAATGTGTTTCTTGGAAAATCAAAGGTATTTGTGGTGGATATTTTTTCATGCATTTCTCATTATTTGGAACCTTTGAAGACACATAGAATCGTGCATTAATCACCAAAACAGTCCAGATCAAAATGTTCACAAAATCTTTTCAAAAGTATTTTTTACTTTTGTCATGTTTTACATGGATATGCAACATTTTGTGGATACCAAAATTTTTCTGACATTTTAATATTTTCACCAAATAAAGCCTGGGAACCAAGTAGTATATTCTGGAATAGAAATGTCTTTATGTCATTTTCCAATGTGTGTGTGTGTGTGAGTGTGTGTGGGACATCTTTGCTTTGAATAAAAGTGTCTGCTAAATGACTAAATGCAATGTAATGATTGCGCCATGTAGCTGGGTTGCCACTTAGGCAATTCACTTCCTTTGTTCCATTATTTTCTGAAATCTAAGCCTCTCCTAGGCGCGTCACTGATAACCTTACAATAGATGCCTTTACGCCGCAATAAACACCCTATCATTACAGTGGAATTAGAGCAATTAGATAGCAGATTCAGATGCCAAAGGATTCTGTAATGAAATAGAATATTTCTCCTGTTGCTATGGTGACAGCTGCAAAAAAATGAAGTGTCAGGTTGACATAAGCTGAAAGCTTAAAAGGGTGAGAAGGAAAAAAAATATTGATATGGACATGCATATGCAACTTTGTCACTTTTTTTACACCCACAATACGCAATAATAATCTTATAATTTCTTAATGTTATGATAATCGTGTGTGTGTGTGTGTGTGTGTGTGTGTGTGTGTGTGTGTGTGTATGTGTGTGTGAATGTATGTATATAAAGCTGTTTTAAAGGTCTTTGATATTTTCTTACTTGGGGATCCATGAAACACCTGGATGACATCATCATATAGGATCAGTGTGCCGGACTTCTGGGCCATCAGGTAAAGACTGACAGAGGCATATACTAAAAGAGAGAAATAGAGATGTGTTAAAAAGGTACTAAATTAAAACAGGCATAAATGTCTGTTATGTCATAGTGAACAGCATGTATTAAAGTATGTCATTATAAACTTCACTTGTATCAGAAATGGTAGACAGTGCAATATAAAAAGTCTGAGAAAATCTGCATCTCTTTTTTCTATTAATTAACCCTCATGTTGTGTTTTGGTCATTTTGACCTGGAGAGGATTTTCTTTCTTCTAAAAATGCTAGTTAATGTCAATGTTAACTTACATTATCCCCCAAAATGGGATAATTATTGCACTTTTTGTGACCCCCCTCCACACACACATACACACATTGTTACAGTTGGTGTTTCCGGACAAAAATGATTGGCCTACGAATAAATGCTTATACATTTCTTGTTATTATTATCATATGTTGGATTCAGTCTTTTTATCAGGGCTTTTTTTCAATTAGCACAGGCTTTGCATTACTTTTTGGAACTGATTGATCATAGGCCTCAATGATCTAAGCTTATACACCTCCGTTTTTGAGTGAACATTGCCAAAATTGTCCACAAATGGCGCTTTTTTCACTCAAAAACTGAGATGCATTAGCTCAGATCAATGAGGCCTACAAGAAAAACAAAACCTGTGCTAATTGAAAGAAATCAAGCTGACAAAAAGATTGAATCCAAGATTTGGTGAAAATAGGACAATGAGCAATTTTTTAAAAGGCAGATCTTTTTGACAGGAAACACCAAATTAGGTAAAGGATTTTCAAAAGAAAGAGAGAAAGAGTTTAAAAGAAGAAAAAGAGTTAAACATGGCAATAAACATTTTTATACAAGTTTATTAAATGTTACTTCTAACAGTTAATAAACACTAAAAGTTTTAGGATTTTGAAAAATTTAAAACAAAGAAACGTTGCGTCATAAAATGAAGAAAAATGTCTGATTCTGAACAAGATGCAACTTATGTATAATGCACCATTTACACAGTTCATATTAGTGTTTACTCACAGGGTAAACGGCTGGCATGCCATGGCACTGAGCTGGTGAGGTAATCTCTCCGAGATGCTGTAATGATTACCCATGTTCCTGTGCGGTACAGGAAGCTGACGACCTGCACGCCATCACTGCCTGCTTTGCTTTGTGCCAGCAGAGTCTGGTTACCATGGACAGCAATAGCAGCATTGGCCAGGGGTGAAAGATCACCACTGTCAAACACCTGGACCCTCACCTGCACCTCTGAGAGACATACAACAAGTTCATGACCAGATGCATGGCAAGAACATCTTCTGACACGTTTAGATTCAAAAATAATAAGTCAATTATAAGATTCTAGCCAAAAAATATGATGCACTGAAAGACCAAATGTATATACAAGATTTGAACACAGACGACTGCATGGTTCTCATAAAAAGAAAATGAGGTAGCTCTCATATAGCATTCACAGCTCACTCTGAAACAATAGCATGCAATCATATAGTAGACAGTTGAAGCAATAAATAAGCACACTCATATTGAGCTGTCAGTGAACCTCAGTAAATCTCAGATTTGCATAATTGACAGACACACAAAAAGCTGTTTAGAAAGCTTATACGTTTGCTTTTGCGTGCAGCCAAAAAGCTTGAGTATGCCAAACTGGGAATGAATTTGTAAAGGCCGATATTCAATAAAATGCGATTATTGTTTCCTGTTTCTAAAGCCATGCGATGCATTTACAGTAAAACTGGTCAAAATCTGCGTTTCAGAATTTGCATTCTTCAATTATAGGCCGATGCATACAAATAATACATTTTTTTGCACAAGCATTTGGCTCGTTAGCTCGATGTTTTGGGCATAAAATAGCCCACCACTCCCTCATCCAGACCCGCTATGCGTCCCTTTATTCTCTACTCACCGAGAGCTTCCCTTTCAGGAATCGATTTGGCAGCTGTCCCTTTAAAAGCGCACAAAAATGTAAAGAAGAGAAAACGAGAGACGAAAAAGGATGGCATCTTCAAAGCTACATCGCTGTT